>JACCHW010000165.1:0-137298 GCA_018907185.1 Platyscapa corneri
ACATCCGAATCCGACCCGGGCTTCTCGAACGACAGCTCGGCCGCCACGATCATCGACCGCCGAGGGGACGAAGAGGCCGTGGGAGCGCAGGTCCGCATCCGCCAATACCCCAACGACGGAGAGATCATCGTCCACGAGCACGAGGTCCGCTACGCTGCCCCGGTCCGGGTTTTCATCCACCGCCCGGGCGACACAAGCGACGTCGAAGTTCACCTGTACCGCGGCCCCCTCGACCAGATACAGTTTACCCTCGCGGACATCAGCGACAGCGGCAGCAACACCGACGACAGCGATAGCGACGCCGACGACAGCGACAGCGACGCCAACGACAGCGACAGCGACGCCGAGGACAGCGGCAGCGACGCCGACGACGAGACCGATGGCGACGACCACGTATCTAGACACGGACGCCCGGCGGGCCCTTAAGGACTGGGCGGTCCTGGCACCGGAGTTCCGTGGGGCCGCCTCGGAGGACCCAGGGCAGTTCTTGGAGCTCTGCGAGGCAATCTTGCCTCCAACACTACCGACGCTCCTCAAGACGTCGCTGGTCAGCCAGCGACTGAGAGGAGCAGCGGCCAAGTGGTGGTCCGCGTACGTACTCGAGGAACTCCTGGTACAATTCCACACAAAGAGGCAAGCCGAAAATGAGCCAGCTGCCCCCTTCATCGGGGAGAAGAAGCATCTGGCAAGAAGGCTCATGCCGGAGCTTCCCGAGCGGGCCCTCGTTCGGAAAATCACGGCCACCCTCCGCCCGGTCCTGAAGGCCCACCTCGTCGGCAAGGACGTCGCGGACGTCGACCACCTGACGACCTTGGCCGAAGAACTGGAGCGGATCGGCGCGGAAATCACCGCCGAAAGACGGCCGAAGGAGGCTCCGTCGCTACCAGCGCCTAGGACGACGGCGACGACGGGTCGACTACCCGCCGGAGGTAAAACCGGAGGCCAGGCGGAGAGGAGGAAACCGCCAACACCGTGCCCCGACTGCAACGGGGACCACTGGCGCCGCGACTGCGCGCTCAACAGCCAGCGGGGAAACTGGCGAACGGGGAGAGAGGCCGCGGCCGCCTCTCCCCGAAGCACCGACCAGCCGAAGTAGGCAGCGCAGCGCTGCCTCACCCTGAGCCCTGCCCCGGCGAAGCGACCCTGAGGATCAGGGTCGGACGCACGGCCACCCAGGCCCTGGTTGATTCCGGGGCCAGTCGCAGCTTCATCCATCCCCGGATCCTGGATGCGGGCGCGCCGAGGCGGCCGCCCGCGTTGCCGCGAGCATTACTGGCCACGGACGAGGCCTCCCTCCCCATCGAGGCGGAGTGCGACCTCCGATGGGCCGTGGGACAGGTACAAGGCACCTCGACCTTCCTGGTGAGCTCCCGCCTCCGGTACGATGCCATCCTGGGGAGGGACTGGCTCGCGGCCAACCAAGCGCTCCATGATCACCTCCAAGGCTGTCTCTACATCGGCACCGCGAAACGCCAAAAGGTATTCCTGGGCCGGAGCCCGCGGGAAATCGTCCCGGAGATGGGAGAGCAGGTGTGGGCGCGGGTGAAGCAAGCCTTCCCGGAGGACTACCGGGAGGCGTTCCGACACCTCGTGGAGCAGCACCGGGGCATCTTCGACGGCCAGGGCCCCCTCCGCCAAACCAGGTTCATTGAGCACGACCTGCGTTTGACGGACAAACGCCCCTTCCGACTGCCCCAGTACCGCTACTCGGCGGAAAAAAAACGCGCCATCCAGGAGCAGGTGAAGGAGATGCTGGCCGACGGCATCATCGAGGCCACGTCGTCGCCATACTCTTCACCCATCGTGATGGCCAAGAAGAAGGACAGCAGATACCGATTCTGCGTCGACTTCCGCCGCCTCAACAGCGTAACCGAGGACTCGGCCCACCCCCTGCCGGTGATGCACGAGGTACTCAAGGACCTCGGAGGAGCAGCGGTGTTCTCCACCCTCGACTTGCGCAGCGGGTATTGGCAGATCCCGCTGAGCGAGCGCTCCAAGAAGTGCACCGCCTTCGTCACCCCGGATGGCGGCCAGTATGCCTTCAGGGTGACGCCTTTCGGCCTCCAAGGGGCAGGACGCACCTGCACGCACCTCGTAAACCAAGAGGTGCTGGCGGGTCTTATCCGCCAATGCTGCCTCAGCTACCTCGACGACGTCGTCGTCTATTCGAAGGGCTGGGAGGAACACTTACAGCATCTGGCCCTCGTGTTCGAGCGCCCGGAAACATATGGCCTCACCTGCGCGCTGGACAAGTGCGCCTTCGGCCGGGACCGGCTGGAGTTCCTCGGGCACATCGTTGGCCGTGGGACGAACGAGGCGAAAGCGGAACACGTCCGAGCGATCCTGGACGTCCCCACGCCGCGCAGCAAGAAGGATCTTCGGGCCTTCTTCGGGGTATGCGGCTGGCTGCGCGAGTACGTCCCGGGATTCACCGCGGCCGCCGAGCCGTTGACCGGGCTTCTCGGCAAGAGACCGTGGGGATGGACGCCCGCGCACCAAGCGGCCTTCGACAGGTTGAAGGACCTGTACCGAAGGCCGTTGATGCTCCATCGGCCGGATCCCGAGAGGACCATCGTCCTCCAGACGGACGCGAGCCAGGACGGCATGGGAGCCGTCCTGTACCACCCCAACGACGACGGGAGCAGGGACGTGGTCTCCTACGCCTCAGCCAAATTCTCGCCGGTGGAGCGACGCTACCACTCTAACGAGCAAGAGTGCCTGGCCGTGGTATGGGCGCTCAAGAGGTACCGTCCGCTCCTGGAGGACCGCCGCTTCATATTGCGGACGGACAACGCGTCCCTCACCTGGCTCGACAGACTGCAGGGCGAGCGGAGCAAGTTGGCCCGATGGGCCATGCTGCTGCGCGGGTTCTCCTTCACGGTGGAGCATGTTCCGGGCCGCGAGAACGAGCTTCCGGACGCGCTCTCCCGACAACCGGGGGATGAGACCTTCGCCGAAGACCCGGAAGACTTCGAGGCACTGCTCCCGCCACGAAGGGAACCAGGAACGGAGCCCATCACCCTCGCCCACGTGGACGCTCGCGAACTGAGGGAGCGTGTGGTAGCCGCCCAAGCCAACGACGAGTGGCTGGCCGAGATGGGAGCCAAGCCACGAACCGGGCGAGTCCGGGACCTATGGGAGGAACGAGGCCGTTTCTCCTGGCGGGGAAAGGACGGGCGCGACCGTCTCCACGTCCCCGTCGCCCTGCGCCGGGAGGTAATCCAGTTCTTTCACGACGATACCTTGGCTGGTCACCCGGGGAGCCGCGAGACGTCCAGGGCGATCACGGAGAACTATTTCTGGCCAAGGATGAGGGAGGACATCCGTCGCCACGTCAACCGGTGCGGACCCTGCATCCGGACTAAGGCCAGCCGGCCGGTGTCAAAGGGAGAAGAACGCCCCCGACACCCGCTCTCCCCGTGGGAGGTAGTCGGGGTGGACCTGATGGGACCATACCCCAGATCGGCTCGGGGGAAGCGTTTCCTCCTCGTCGCGACGGACCTGTTCTCGCGATGGACGGAGGCCTTTCCTTTGCCCGGAGTGCATCATCCGGCGCCATCGCCCGGATCCTCGAGGACGAGGTCTTTTGCCCGCTGGGGATACCCGCGGGCCGTTCTCTCAGACAACGCCCCTCAGTTTCGCGGCCGCACGGTGGGCGACCGCTTGCCGAGCCTGGGGCGCGGAGAGAAATGGACCACCCCGGTCTACCATCCGCAGGCGAACCCCACCGAGCGCCGGAACCAGGAGCTCAAGAAGGGATTGCGCCTGCGGCTACAGGCGGACAATGGACAGCAACGGTGGGGACGAGCACGTCCCGGCCATACCCCTTCCACCGTCCGGCGGAGGAGGAACCGAGACGACGGGACAATCACCTGCGGAGATCCTCCTGGGGAGGAATCTCCCCCCGGCCGGGGGAGAAGGTCGAGGTACCGACCCCCGTCGCGGGAGCGTCCGTGACGGCCGCCCTGGGAGAGGCAGGCCCGCGTCGCCCCTAGAGCGGAACCCCGACCGCCCACGCTTATCGTAGGGAAGCGCGTGTACGCGAGAGCCACCCGCTCTCCGACGCGGCCGAGGTGTTTCCAACGCAGGCCTTGCGCCCAAATGGAAAGGGCCGTACACCGTCCTGAAGGCCCTCAGCGCCGACGTATACGTTCTCCGACCACCGGGAGGCCAATTAAACGGGTATGAGTAAACGAATACCCGCGGCCGACACTCGGAAATCGGGTCGGGCGGGTTTACGACTTTGTCGCCCGACGGGTGATAGGGGTCGTAAACGCGTCTAGGCGACGGGCGCCGGTGAGGGCCCCCGGATTATGACGATGCGGCAGACGGCCGCGGGGAAGGCCCAAGCCGCGCGTTTCGACGCGTTCGGCGTGCAGGCTCGAACGCGCCGGACGAGTTGCCCGACCTGCACGCTCGACTTCCCGCTCGGGAAGGTATATATTAAAGCGGAGGGACCTGGCCAAAAAAAACAGAGGGAGAGAATACGGAAGAGCGGGAGGAACTCCGCACGACGCCTACTCAGCCTACGCCGTAGACTTCTCCGCTTCCTGCACCCCAATCCGCCCTTCTCAGGGCGAGTACCGACGTTACGCGCACCCAGAGATCCACGCCGAAGTCACGGGATCTCCGAAGCCACCAACGGCTTCGGTGCCGCAACAAACCGCCCTTCTCAGGGCGAACATCCAGCTCTGCGAGCGCCTCTGCGGGGACTCCGCACCAGCGGCTTCAGCGGGACCGGCGCGAAGCCCCCCCCTGAACACGTCGCACACCTGCCCCGGCAAGTGTGCCGCACCTGTCGACAAGTGCGCCGCACCTGTCGAACAAGTGCTCCGCACTTGGCCGACCTGCTCGCTGCGCCGACCAGATCATCGCGTCGCCTCCAGCCGACGGCGACGGCATCGGCTCCGGCCTCCAATTTCACCAGCCCCTCCGTCCGCCGGGCGGCTCAGGAGAGGCCCGGAAGAAGCGCCGGCGAGCGCTCAACCTCCTACAAACCAAAGGAGACCCGAGGCGAGGGAATATTTCCCCCTCGGCGCCTTGACGCGGGACCTGCCCCCCCGAGCTCGCGGGAGCGAGGCCTCCGTCAAAGTAAAGAGTTAGTCTTGCATTTATGTATGATCGAAATGTTTTCTAAGTTTCACGAAACTATCAGTCAATTGAGCAAAGTTCGAGTCCTTGAATAAGACCCTTTTAATAGTGAGAGATTCATGATAAGATTGAATATATGATTTAATATTATATACTGAAAATGCTAGAAATTATCTTATCGTGAACATCTGTTTGGTTTTCTATTTTTAACATAAATGTGGGCTCGCTTTTCGGTGACTTGAGATAATGATTACTTTATTCAAATAATGTAAATTGTGAGTGAGAAGTTAATAATAGAAGAAGAAAAAAGTAAAAAAAATAGTGTGATTGAATATAAAAACAAAGAAAAAGCGGAAAAAATTTTAGAAAGCTTAAGAACACGTAGAGAAAGTAAAATCCAGTGATAATAAACGGCAGGTGGTACTGATAACAGTAAATACAGAAAAACCACCATGAGAGAAAATAGATACTAAGCGCAAAGTGAGACACGAGGTGAAACGATCGAAACCAAATCAGCAAAATAAAATCAAATGAAGAGTATGAAAACTGTAAGACTGATAAAGCAATAGACAAAAATAAGGATGAGTAGTACAATGAACAAGATAAGCAGCTCACAAAAAAAGAGGAAAAGAAAGAGGAAACCAGTAAAATATGAGTTCAAAGAGGAGCTAGAAAATGTAAAAGTGGTACTCAGAATCTGTCTAAAAACAATAGACACATTAGAAAGAAAACTTAGTTCCATGCATAAGTAAATTAAAAAAGACATGAGAGAACATGTTAAGGTGGAGATTAATAAAGAATCGGCTAAAATTGACAAAAAACTAAAAAACATGGAAGAGAGAATAGAACAAAAAATTAAATAAAAAATACACTAGAGAAAAGAAAAGAAGAAGACAAAAAAACTCAGGAAATAAAATGGATAATAGAAGAGAGAAAAAGAAAGACAAAAGAAATAATATTATAATAAGTGGCCTAGATCACAATGAATGGAATACACAAAATAAGATTAAGGACTGAATTTTAAAGAACTAAAAAGTACAGCTGTTAATGGTAGGATTCGTGAATGAGGATGATGATTAAGGTACAGTAAAAGAATCTTTGAAAATATGTAAAACGTTTATTTTCTCAGCACTTATAAATATTTAATATAAATAAGGGAGGAGAGGTAGCTATTGATATAAGTAACAAGCGAAAACTGAAGCACGGCTTCTGTCGTCTCTTGTTTATCAAAAATTCCCCTCTTCTCCCTTTTATAGGTTGATTTTCATCCAGTACGTGACGGCCGCGCAACAGAATTCTCCGAAAATTCTATTACAACAATTTTTAATTTTAATGATATCAAAATGACGCCATTTTCGCGTGGCAACAGCTGCTTGCCCTATAATTTCTGGAAGGACGCGACTCGACCGTCCTAGGAAATCGAAGATCGAGTTTCTATCGACAACAACAGCAAACATAAAAAAATATGGAAAGGAGGAAAAGGACAGTCATTGGTCGGCAATTACTTGTAGTGAATTCAAAGAAAAAGAAGACATAATGAAAAAAACTAAAGAACTCAGGTAAATTCAAAACTGTTTACATTTATAACGATATAACTTTTCAGGAACGAGAAATAAGAAGAATAGTAGAAAAAATGTAAGAAATTAAGAAAACAAGGAGCAAAATGGCGGTACCAAGATAACAAGGTAATTGGAGAAACAGAAATCTGGATATATGGCGAAAAAAAAAGGTTGATTTCAAAAAAACGTTAAAGAAAGAGAAAACAAGAACGCATGATAAAAAGGTAAGAAAAATAAACGTATTATTCTGGAACATCGCAGAAATAAATAAGATCGATGAAAGAAGATGGAAGTATCTAAATAAAATGGACATAATAGGAAAAACAGAAACTTGAAGCGAGGAGAAGTACAAAAACAGGTTAATAAATAAGTTCAAAAACCATGAAATATTGGTAAATAATGCAGAAAAAGAAAAAAGTAAGGGGAGGGCTAAAGGAGGACTCTGCCTAGATATAAGAAAAGCAAAACAGATCAAAATAATAGACTGGGAAAATGTGAACAATAAATTCATAAGCGCAAAGATAAAGATAAATAAAAAATACTGAATATTGGCGTAACATACATGAGAGAGAAATGGAATGAAAATCTAAAAGTAATAGAAGAATGGAGGAAAAAGAATAACGATGAAGCTATAATATAAGGGGGTAAGAACCGAGGACCAAAGGAAGAATGGATAAACGGTAACGGTAAAACTGAAAGAAATTCAAAGGACAAAAAGATAAATGAACAGGGAGAAGAATTAATCAACTGGTTAAAAAACAATGGCATATACATACTCAATAGAAGGAATAAAGGAGAAGAAAAAGAATATGCATACAATAGAGCGAGAGGCTCTTCAGTTATAGACTACATAATAACGAATGAAAAGAGTGAAGAATGGGTATAACAGCTAAACGTACAGGGAAGAATAGAGTCGGGTCACCAAACCCTAAGGATAGAAAGTTACGAAATTATAGAAAACGAACACACAATGAAAAAGAAAATATACTGGACAAATTGGACAGATGACACAATTGCTAACTATTAGAATAAAATAAAACAAGGTAAAGAAATAACGAACTGGGGCGAATTAAAAACGAGAATGATAGAAAGCATTAGGAGAAAAGAAAAAAACAAAAAACAAAACCAAAGAATCGTGGTGAGACCAAGAAACTTGGACAAGTAAAAAAGAGGTTATAGAAAGATACAAAGTTTGGAAACAAATCAACAAGAAAAAAGATGGATCTAACTATAGGGAAGTAAGATAAAAATATAGAAATCTCATAAAAACAAAGAAAGATGGGAATTAATAAAAGAGATAGAGGAAGTAGAAAAGAACAGGATAGGACACGCTTTTGGAAAGTGATTAATAAAGGAAGGAAAAGGAAAGAAAAAATAGACATTATCAAAAAAGAAGAATGGAAAGAATATTACGAGAATCTATGTAAATCGTCAATGGAAAAAAAGGAGAGCCACAAATGAATGATAGAACAGAATAAAGAGAGAACTAAGAAAAAATAGAGAAAGTAAAAGAAAACGAAATAAAAAAGATAAAAAAGGCAAAAAAGAAAGAGCACTAGTGAAGACGATATAACAAATGAAATGTGGCTGTATCGTGGAGACACAATAATTAAAGCATTGGCGAAAATAGTAAACGAAATAAGGAAGCAGAACATCCTCAAAGAATGGAAAAGCACAACGATAGTTTTAATATTATATATTATATATAACAAAAAAGGAGACATAAATGTACCTGCTACCTATAGAGGAATTTCTCTATTAGATACAGGCTATAAGATAATGGTAAAAATACTAAAAAACAGGCTGGAAAAAGAAGTAGAGGAAACAAAAGCGCTTGGCAAAACTCAAATAGGCTTTAGAAAAAAAAGAGGAACGCAGAAGCGATATATTTACTAAAAATTGTCATAAACATACAGCTAAAAAAAAAAGGGAGAAACATTGATCTGTTCCGTGGACATTAAAGCTACTTATGACAAGCTGAAGAGAGAGGTAATATGAAATGCAATGGAGAAAATAAAAATAGACAAACCTATAATAAACATTATAAAAGAAATATACAGGGACTCAAAATTAAAAATAATAGTAGACAATATTATAATAACGGAGATATTCAATAAGAAAGGGGTAAAGCAAGGTTGTCCCCTGAGTCCACTGTTATTCAATACAGCCATGCAGAACATAGAAACCGCTCTCAAAAAATCAAGAACATCAGAAGTAAAATAGGAAACAAAAAAATTAGATCCATTACTTACGCAGATGACGTTATGTTAATAGCCAAAGATAAAGTAGAATTAATTGAAATGCTAAGATTGCTTAGAAAAAACTTAGAAAGAAAGACCTAGAACTAAATGCCAAAATAACCAAAATAATGAGGTGTGGCTACCCCACAGGTAGAAAAAAGGAAATAACATTTAGATGGAAGGGACAAATTATAGAAGAAGTAAAAAAATTCAACCACCTGGGGCATATAATCAGTAACAACAAAAAAATAGATCACGCGAAACACCTGGCAAAATGGGAAAATTTAAAATTAAGCAAAATATGGTAAAATATGACATCGTAGCGAGAAATGGTTCATTGAAGATATAAATATGAAATTCAAGTTATTTGAAGGGCTACTAAATACCATATTATTATATAGAGCAGAAATCTGGGTATGGCAAACATTCGAAGAAATAGAAAAAGTCCAAAAAATATATAAAATGGATATTAGGAGTGTTCAGAAGGGCCGAAAGGGCAATAAATTTTAAAAGGAAAATACTAATGAATGAAGATGATGATATCATAAAGAAGCGTCTAAAGGTCGCATTGAAAGTTGGAAAAGAAGAAGAGAAAAAAAATAGTGAGCAAAAAAGGAAAAAACGCTAGTAAAGAAAAGAACAACATTCTGGAATAACATAGGTTGGTCAAACAGAATTTGGACAGAAAAAATAGAAGAAGGGAAAGATATCTGGAAAGAAGTCGAAGAAATATTAAGAGGCCAACAGCAATATTATTGGATATCGAAACTGGAAAAATCAACCTATGCTAAAGAAAAAAAAACATTATACTGGAAAAACTCCAAAAAAAGGTATACATGAAAAAAAAGGAAGAAAAAAAATTGAATGAAAATATTAGCGAAATTTCGTATGGGTAATGAAACACGGAACAACAGACACTGGCTTAAAAATGATGAAAGAAAATGCAGACTTTACAAAAAATATATAGAAGCAACAAAGCACGTAATAGAAGAATGCGAAATAACGGGCGAAAATAATGAGCAATGGTGGAAAACACTTAAAGGGACAAAGAGAAATATCGAAAGAAAAGAATGATTAAAATAATCATTTAAAGAAAGAAAAAAGAATCAGTTGATAGTTAAAAAAAAGTTTATTAAATGTTAGAATAAAATAGCTTTCAAAGAATGATACAACCAAGAAATGGTTTTTTTTTTTTTTTATACTGAGAGAAAATACTAAAACAGAAGAAAGAAGAGATAAGAATTATGCATAAAATGTAAGAAAAGATAATTTTTTAAGCAAGAAAAGAAGAATTTCAACAAAGAAAAGTAAAAATTAAATAAATAGAAGAGACAAAAAATCGATTCACGGATGGAGTAAAGAACAGAGAGGAGAGTATTCGCACAGGAGATATAATCGGAAATAGTGAAGGAAGTGAAAAGAATAATAATTCATAATGAAGAGCGCAATAGACAAACGGAGGCAACAGTAGCAATAAAGACAAAAGATCTGTAGTACAAAAAACTAAAAACAGCTTATTGAAATATGATTATGAAATTAAAGTCTAAAGACTAAAATTTATTCTAGTATATAAAGAAAAAGAATTGACAGATATGTAGCTATTCCTGGTCTGTTATGAATTAAATTTGTTAAATTGCTAAATAAAGCTTTTCGACAATTTTTAAAGTTTTATCTCTTTTAAGACAATAATAAAAATTTACTCTCTTGAGACTTCATTTACGCGTCATTGTGTAAATCGTCACATTCTGTCATAATTCGCATTGCAATAACTTTGGAAATTCGTATTAATCTATTAAACCAGTGAGCTTAAGCATCAATTTTAGAGTTGCATCAATCGCTATTACAGTACCATTCATCTGTATTTAAAAAATATTATTAAATTCAATTAAAGCAGAATTAATGGTGGTTAATTTAAAAAATTCAACAATTAAACCTCTTTCTGCAAAATCTTAATATATTACAACGTGTTATATATAATAGTAAAAGCAGCGTATATTATACTATATATATTATTTTACTAATACTCGGCACACTTGTCTATTATGGATATTAGTTTGCGAATAATGAGGAAATTTGATTTAATTTTATCACAGGTTGTTTTAAACTGCGGAACAAGCTCTTACATCGGACTGCATATATATAATACTAATAAGATAATTAATCGCATGTTTACTAAATAAAACAATTGTATGTGACTAATTAACATGTTTATGAAAAACAGCCAAGTTCGTAAATAATTAACAGCAAACTTTGATTTATATTGATCCCAGAACCGGCATAGCTTTAATACTGTATTAATTAATATATATTTTCCGATAAAAAAATATATTTTTTTATATTTTTTAATATTTTTTATTATACTCTTTTAAAAATTCAGACATATTTAATAATAAAATAGTATAAAAAATAAAATTATATAGTTCGTGTTGATTTACAATAATTTATTTAATCATTTAATGTACAATAAAAACATTTTGAATTTATTAATTTATATTTTAATACTTTATAATTTATTTTTATATAATATAAGAAATTTAAACTTTATATTTTATTAAAAATCACATTTTCATATTAATTAATAAATTTTCATCTATCATTTATATCATAAATTTGTTAGAAATGAATACAAAATTTGGTTTTGTAAGACTGATTTTTATTTTTACGTTATATTCTATAATTTTAAGTATTTTCAATCCTTTTTTCATTTTATATTATTAGTAATCACAATTAATAAAAAAAAATAACTTTTCAATATATTATTTAAATAATACAAGAAAATAAATGCAAAAAGTAATAAAAAAGTATTAAATTATTAAATTAATAAAATTAATAACATTTTTGAATCTGAAGAAATAAATTGTATGTTATATATTTTACTTAAATAATTAAGGAATAAAATAATATAATAAATTAAAATAAAAAAAAATTAAATTAAATTAGTTACCACAATATGTATAAAAAACTCGCTTTTACAAAATTATATGTTTATTAAAAAATACGAATAAACTGCCTAAGTAATTAACATTTATCGTTAATTAAAACTAAATAAGTATTGTTTAGAACATTTGAAAAATTTTAATCATTTTTACGCACTTTTGTATATAATGACTGAATAATCAAAATAAATATAATTTTTTAATAATTAATATAATTTTAAATGTATATTTTTCATATTTTCTAGAAAACCTTAATGCAAGGTAATGATTATTAAATTAATAGTAATTTTTAAATTCAAATGCTGTGACTTCTATGCAGTTATTTTAGTATTATAATAATTATAGTTATAATCATCGGTTACTTTAAACTATCATATATTTTAAAGAAAAATCAGTTTAATTTACTGCATTTAACAACTTTTAATTAAAGGAATTAATAAATAGACAAAACCTTTAAAAATGGATTTATTATAGTTAATAAAATATATTTTATTACTATAAAATATCTACTTCTATTTTTGAATCAATACTGATTAAAAAACTTAACATTTCATTCAATTATAATCCAAATTTCATTTTAAATATTAATGTTACATTTAATTACATGGTTTTAAGTTAAACTTTTCAAGTTAACAACCAAATTTCTTTTATACAAACCATATATTACAATTATCTTACTTACAATTATATAACTTTGTAAAATTTTGAACTTGCACTATACAAATAAATGTTCTAATATTTATATATTATTCAAATATTTGGAAATTTTCCAAGTTTTAAAGTTTAAAATTTTATCTTATAAATGTTGCGCCAAGAATTTAATATTATATTTTATAAATATTTTATATTAAAATTTAACATATTAGAAATATTTACCAAATATTTAAAGTATCTATGTATTATTGTTATGATTTTTACGAAAATACAAAATATTAATGTACAGTATATTAAATAGCAATATTCAACTTAAAGTATTTCTGTGGAACAAAAATGATTACGTATTTTATAGCTTAAAACATACTATTACGTTAAATATAACATTTTTATCATCAAAAACGAAAATTTCTTAATATATAGCATAAGAAAATTAACAATTTCGTATTGCATTAATTAAAAAAATATTTTTTTAACATGTTACAATACCCTTAAGATGATTTTTAATTTTATTTTTGAAAAATTTTGGAATAATACTTATCTTATTTAATGTAAATATATTCAATTTTTAGTGAATTCGAAACAAAATGTTATCTAAAATATTATTTCATACTGAAGGAAAATAACAATATTAAAGTTAATGGAACATTATTTGCACAATCGAAAATGTGACTACTGTCTTACAAAATTATTTAACTGTTCATAATTATAAAAAGATAAAAAATAGGGTAAATATATTTTGTGATTATTATAATAATGCTTAATCAAATCTCCTTGGCACTGTTGAAAAGCTAATTTTTCCCCAGTGAGAAACTTAATAAAAAGTATTATTAAATTAAAAAATACTTGCAAACGTTTCACAATCACAACATTAAAAAAAAAAAAATATCTTAAAATGATATAAAATAAAAACTAGTAAAATTCTTAGCGCCTGCTTGGTTTACGGAAAATACCAACAAAAAGCACTGAACGTAAAGGTCTGTGATAAATAAAATATATGAAGGGATGATTAGCGGTAAAGAAAGCAGGCTCAGTAGGTCGGCTAGACCGAAAACTGAAGAGTGCTGTTGCGGCAGCAGCTGTTGTACCTTCTTCTGTCACTTCAATTTTAGCCCTGTGCACTGCGTCACCTAAATGCACACTTGATTCTCCATCGACAGTGAAACCTCCAAAATCCGAATTACTATCAAAAATTACTCCGGCACCCATGGCTTGCATTAATTCCTTAATCTGAAGTTCACGTTCAAGTTTGAATTTTGGAATAGCAAGTTCAACATCCCGAGACGGCATACCGTTCTCCAAAATATCACGTAGTTCTTTAGCGCTGTTTGTGTTATCTGATAATCGTTGTAAAACCTGGCGTACGCCATCGACTTTAAGGTGACCCGAAACGGCAGCACTTTGCTGACTGGAAACGAAGGGTGGTAATAAAATGTACATTGATATATCGTCACCCTTGTAAGGAAGCTGCAAAATATGTACACCAAGTTCCTCGGAAACCACTGAAAACACGCATTTTTCTCAGAATTAGTATATTTTTTGTTCACAATAAAAAAATAATCGGTTATATAATATGGCTTTTAATATTATCTAATAACATTGAAATAATTTATGCAACAGAGATTAATAAATAATTGCAATAAATTAAAATTATTACATAAAAATTAATTTACGATTCTTATTAAATTATAACATATTTTATTTTATTATTATTGTTTTTAATTTATATTTCATTAACTATTTTTTATATATAAATTAATATATTTTTTATTTTATCGATTGAATATATTTTATGAATGATTATTTTAAGAATTTCGAATTTCGAATTAGAAAAAATTAAATTTATAAAATACTTCTAAAAAATTATAATCTGAAATAATTTATCATGTAATTTATCACGTAATATTTCCCTGAATATAAAAAGTATAAATCATTAAATAAAAAAAATAGTTCGCCATTAATATTTCAACATAAATAAGGTAGAGGATATTTTATCTTATTTTTACACTAATAATTTTAACATTATTACTTTTTAATTTTCATAAAATGTTTATAAAAATATTTTAATCTATCTAAGCGAATACTTTACGTGACGTTCCATTAAATATATTTTATGAAAAAAAATCTATTATAATTATATAATTCTCGAAAAGTACTTTTATAAATTACCATTTTTTGCAAAAAAAAAATACATACTATGATTAAAAGATCCTTTTTGCCTCATGAACTGTGCAATAGTCATATTATCCTCTCCGAGGTAAAACACGTCCTTTTTTGTATTTTCGGGTAAAAACTTGTTTTGCCAAAGACCTTTATAGTATACGGCATTTGCAAGAACAGCATCAGTACCCTCATCAATAGCATTCTTAGGTAATAGATCACGAATGTTACCACGAGTAATGTTGCTCACCCATTCATTGATCTGAATACGGATAGCTTCAGCATTCGATTTGAAATTTGCACGCTGAAGCTCTTCACCAAAGAAATCAAGCATGCATTCGCGAAGTTTCTTTGCATCGCTCAGCCATAAACGATTAGCTACTATATAGTCATAGTTACCAGATGAGTTTACCTGTTAAATTAAAAAAATGTTTAATTTTATCTTTTTGTTCTACATAAAATATAATGTAAATATATTTATATTTTTATGCATTAAACAATTATACAATTTAAGATACTTTTGAACCTCCAAAGCTTTATTTTTATTCGTAAAAAAATATATTTTCTATATAATTTAATAAAAAAAAACAAATTTTTAAAAACTTTACATTCATAACCTCTCACATAAAAACATAATTATTTCATAAAATATTTACAAGTTTTCATTTTTTTTAAAAATATGAACACAAAGTATTTAAACATTTCAATACAAACTATTGAATATTATATAATTATATATCATTGTTGAATATAGAATCATTTATAAAAATTATTTACAATTTAAAATTTTTACATTTATGTTTCCTTAAACATATAAATTATAAAAATTATCTGTTATATTATTTTTAACAATAAAATTAATTGAAATTAAATTAATTAATATAATTATTTCGTAACATTTTTCAAATAGATTAAATTATTATTTATATTATCTTGGTTAAGCATTTTTTTAAATACGTATATAGTTTTTTTTAGTAGAAAATTTATAAAAAATAAATTTTAATTATAAAATTCTCAAGACGTACATTTGAAATTTGAAATATTTAAAACCAAGATTTCATATTACATTTCATATTATACCATATAAGGATTTAAGCTAAATAATAGTGTAATTTAAATTTATACATTATTGTAAATAATTATATGCATATATTAATTGTATGCTATATACAGAACTGGTTTAAAATATCTGTATTATTTTTAATCAGTAGAACTTACAAGTACTTTATTATTTCCTTGCAACCTTATTTAAGCCAAAAATTAAGTATGAATATTAATATAGTATTAATTTAAATATATAATTTTAATGTAAATTTAAGAGGACTAACTCTTATTTCTTTGAAATATGCGAGTAGCTTATCATGAAACTTAATAATGTTTATAATTAGTTAATAAAGTTTTTATAAAATATTAAATTTTCATTTATGCTAATTAAAATTTTAAATTTAATATATGATATATAAATTTAATAATAATAATACAACTTGTATTTTATAAAAATAATTTTGAAAATTAAATTTTAAAAAATCATATAATTTTCATTATTCTTAGAAATATAAGTCGAGGACAGTCATGCTATGAAACAAATAACTTCATGTAATTTCATTAGCATTTTTGGTTACAAATAATTAAATGAATTATTTGTAATAAAAATAATTAAATATATCTCTTTAAATATCTTTTTACTTAAAAAAACATGTTTATTTCCTAATTATTTAATTTTGATCATACAAATTTAATACAAACAAAATTTTTTAAGTCTATTCACTTTCGGAGAATTTATATGTACTAATGAACAATTATAAAAAAAATTTAACATCTTGCATATGATCTTAACCTTACTTTAAGTTCCTCTTCAAACGATTTCTTGAATGCATAAAATCTTTGCACATCAATTTTAGAAAAATCCTCTGGTACATAAAGTGCCTTTTTGAGGATTGCTTCTGTCGTACCACGAGCTCCAAAATAAGCTAACCCTAAGGCCTCATATAAACTATGCGGGCTAAAAAACACGTTCTCCTGAGTCTCAATGTCGGCGACACGTTTCAAAGTTTCAAGAGCAAAATCAAATCGAGCATCGCTTAATTTTTGAGCAGCATCTGCACGTAATGTAGATGGATTATCATTTCCAGTCAGACATTGTCCACTGCATTCTAAAAATTTGATAATGACTAGTAGTAACTTCGCCCTTATAATTGTTGCAACCTGTAATTATAATCAAAACATTTGTATAAGTAAAAAAAAAGAAAAAAGAATTTGTCTTTAAATTTATTAAGAATATTCTTTAATAAATTCATCTTTATTTATAAAAAAAACTAACTTTTATTGAAAATATCATAAAATAAATAAATAAAATTTATTTGTTAAATAATATGTAGAAATAAATCGAATTAATTAGAATATGAAAAAGACACGATTTCATTTAGTAAAGATAGAAATGTTATTCCACCAGATCGATACA
Source organism: Platyscapa corneri (assembly GCA_018907185.1). Taxonomy (NCBI): domain Eukaryota; kingdom Metazoa; phylum Arthropoda; class Insecta; order Hymenoptera; family Agaonidae; genus Platyscapa; species Platyscapa corneri. The sequence continues at coordinate 17,102 of JACCHW010000165.1, forward strand.
TACATCTGTTATATGGTTCGCGAGAAAATATTTAACATTGTAAACATATTATTAAATTGTTGTAAAAGTTTTTATATAGCTATTTTTTTAAATTATTAATAAGCAAAAAATATTTAAAAGCTTTTTATTTTATAAAATAAGTTATAAAATAACTATGAAAATTATCGATTATGAAATGTATCAGAATTTTATTTCCTTTCTTTGGTTGTTTATCAATAATTATTGATAATTAATATTAAATTTTATACAAATCGTATAAATAATATTAAAAATTTATAACTATTATTTAACTGACGTGCGTAGTTTTAATTTCCTAGTTTTTATTAATTTTAAAATTTCGCGTCATATTTTATGGGGAAAAAATTAGTAATAATGTTCATAAATAACTTTAAAAATATACTTTTATTCTCACTAGTAATAATATGAAAAGGTAAAAATCTTTTAAAGTGTTTAAAATAATAAAAGTCTATCTCTCACTTCTATTATTCTAACATTTTTTAAATAAAAAAAAATAATAAAACGAATTACTCCATCATTTTTTTATATTTGCTATTAAAGCTTTACATAAAAAATATTTTGGCTAAAAATATGCACCTATATTCAATAAAAAAAAAATTAATAAAAACCATAATAATTGTATAGAAAATTGTAGTTAGCGAATCACGCAATTTTCACAGATAGAATGAAATCCGGCTTAGTCATAACAGTACATCTCAAGATTGCACAAAAACATCTGTAATATGGCCTTATAAAAACCACCAAACTTTCCCTTATAAACGTCAATCAATACTATATCTATGCTGCCATTACAAAACGCCACATATTTACGAGTACAATAAAAGATAGTTTTTACAATATTTAATATTATTTAATATTTTATATAATCGTTAATTAAATATTCATTTTTTTTAATAGTCCTCATCTATATCTATCTGATAACATGATTTGCTAAAAAACTTAGATAAATATAGATTTTAAAAAATTAATAAAAATTAAATATTTATTTACATCAAGTATGTACTTTACGTTTTATTGTTTAACAATTATTTAAAAAAAATTTTTTTTTTATCATTGGTAATTTTTAATGTCATAACAGTATTGTTTATAATTTTATGACATTTAATAGTTAATAACAAATTTTAAAAAACTGTTTAAATTTTGTGCTTTGAATGAATTAATTGAAAGCAGAATAAAATTTGTATCTTTCTATTCTTATTATTAATTCATATTGCTAATTATTTTTTTTTAATCAAAAAATATTTAAATCTATATGCTTTGAATATTAATATTATTGTGAGAAAATGAAAATATGAATTTCATCAATTATTTATAGTAAATAGCTACGTAAACTCGCATACATAATAAGTATACCATAATTATGTAGAGTTGTATCTTAATTATTTGTAAGCTTTAATATGAAGAAGTATATTTTAAAAAAAAGAAAATTAATTTATACTTTAACTATCTAAATTTGTTTTTATGATACATAAAATTGATCATGCATCACTAAATATATAAAGATATTTCATTTATAAATAATTGAAATAATTATAACTTTGAAAATATTATAATCATAAGGTTAAATTCATAATATCTTGCAACAAAATTTTTTTTATTTAAAATCTACAATTAATACAATATTTTAAATAGGAAAATTCTTGTTTTTTTAAAGACTCCCAGGTGAAAGTTCAAAAATACTTTTTTACAAAATTTGTACTTTTAATAATTTTCTTTTATAAAAATTATAAAAATAGTTGATTTCTGTAACGAAAAGAAACTTTTTAGCTCAAAAATAATCTTTTAATTTTCAATTTTAATTTATAAAAAGTTATAAAAATTTATTATAACACAATTTTAAATAAATTTATAATAACGCTAATTAAATTATTTTAAATTTTAAATGCAATGAGCGCAACACAATTTTCTGTATAAATAGTTACACGATGATTTAGCTTTTTTTAATTTATAAAATATATCTGATTTTTTCTTCAACTGACCTAATAAACTTTTTATTAAAATAATGTGATTGAGCTATAACATTCCTTATAAACATTAATAGGTGATAAAAAAAGATACACACAAACACACACACACATATATATATATATAATTAGCTATTAAATAGTATTAATAATAAATTTTAATGTGATAAAAATATCGAAATGCAAAAATGTTTTATGTATCTTTTTTATAGTTGTTTATTTATCAATCTTATTCAAGCATATAAATAATCATTTTATCTGAAATTAGTGATAATATCACACCGATTTATATTTTAAACTTTTAACAAATCTAGTTTCTTTATTTCCTACTTATACTTCGCTATTTTATGTATTTATATATGTATTTATAATTTTATGTATATTTTAATTAATTAAGTCACTTTTTAAAATTTTTAAATTCATTTCCCATAATATTTTACATGAATAAACAAGAAATTATATTAAATTGATTTTTATGTGCTATATGTATTTATAAGTAATATATATGCATGTACATATTATTAGATTAATTGTTTTAATAATGTACAATAGCTTTATATTTTAATAAAATTAATCCACTAGATAGTAAAACTATTTTTTAATTTAAAATAGTATGTTTAGAAAATAGCATAATTCTACTAAAATAGAAAGATTTTAAAATCGTTTATTAGTTATTTATATAATTTATTTTCATTACCTTTAATTACTTGTTTTAATTTTTATTTTAAATAAAAAAGCTTAATTTTGTATAATATGCTCTGAATATTTTATTCTTATTATCTAAGTTTCAAAAAATTTAATAGGGTTCTTAAATAATTAAAAAATATCTTTATATATAAATTTCCATCTATTATTATACTTTTGTAACAAAGAAACTCGTACGATTAATTTGATTTATTAAAATGAGAGAGACTTTATTGAGTTATTCAATTATCTATATTTTTTTTTTTTAATTATGCCGTTAAAAAATCTTTAAAATCCTTAAAATTTAAATTTTATTAACATTGATGATATTTATTTCTAATTTATCGATCTATTAGTAGATATTACAAAAATAAGATTGAAAAATATAAATATTTTAATTAGTTAATTATTATTATTGTTCGAACTTCATTTTGATTCCATGCAAAATTATTTTAATTTTTCAAAATAATATTAATATTTATCTATTACACAGATTGTTTATTTTCTTTAAATTTTTTAAGTAAAATTGATTATATAACTATTCGTAACAACTGTTATAAATTAATTGAGTATTTTATTTGTTTATGGTTCAATAAATAAAGTTTTTTTGATGCTAGAAACTTTATATATTTATTTTAATTCAAAAAACGACGCAATATCTTATGAGATTTCTTTCTTATTTAATACAGGTTGATATCGAAAGAAAGTGAAGCTTTCGTCAAACACTACAGTGAGTTAAAAATCATGCGCGCATCAAATGTCTCCTCCATTTACCGTGCTCACGCAATATTATTTTTTTATATTCTTTTATGTTTTCTTGGTAAAAAAGAGTTACTGAATTCTAATAATGTTTTTAAAATACTGGGAAATTATTTTATTAATTTTCATACAGTTTCCCATGGAATATCAAGATTTTCTCGTATAATTTTTTTATCCTTTTATAATTTATTATACATTTATCTTTTACTTGTTTATTAATACTTAAATAAAACATTGCATAAAATTTGTCTTTAAGATAAAAATCTACCGTTATATATTTCTTTAAAATAATTTTTTTGCAAAAGTTCTTAACATTCTGTAAAATCATTAACATTCTTTATTGCATTATTTTGATAACATATTGGTAATTTATAAAAAAATTTTAAATAGTTAAAAATATTAAATAAATCAGTATAATTATAATAAATTAATTATTTCTAAAAGAAAGTTCGATAAACTAATTACGTGTTTTAAATAATAATTCTAATATATTTATAACATCGATTCCAATTATAACTTTATATATTATAAATGATTGAATATATTTATGAAAAAATTAAAGGCTAGTCATACATTATTTTTTCAATTATAAGTAAATTTTTAACAACCATCAAATAAAACTATAATTGAAACTTTTATATAAAATTAAAAAGTAAATATATTGAAATAAAAAAATTTTAAATGAATTTTTTTTTTTAATACATTATTTAATATAATAATATGTCTGTTTTACATAAACATTTTAACGACATTTTTTAAGTTTTTTCTAACCCTAATACAGAATTAAGTCAAATTAAACAAATTTTTTTACAAATACTTGAAACCTTATATTTAATATTATTATAAAGTAAAATTTAGCCAATTCAATCGATATAATCATTTAATTATATAATAATATTTATTTGTTTAGGCTTTCGATATAGAATAGTTGAAAAGTAGTATACAATACAAGATTCTTCTTTTATCTTTAAGTCTCTGTAATTATTGAATTTTACAATGCTAATAATATAACGTTTTTATTAAAAATTTATAATATTCAAAAGAATTTATAGCAAAATAAAACGATATATTTACTGAATCATCTTATTAAAATAAAACGAACTTACTAGATATTAGTGAAAAGAAAAGTGAAAGCGCTTACAACAGTGAAAGTGACATCATTGAGTGTGGCTTTCATGTAGAAGTAAGGATCTCGGAATCGATATAAATAAAATAAATTAAGGATTTAAACTGTATAAATAACTTTTTTTTATTAAACTGATTTAAAAAAAGTTTCAAATGTTTAATAAATATAATTATAGTTTAATGAACAGTAAAAATTAAAAATATCAAATAAGCAACTCCTGTCCATTTTCTATTTTATATTTATAATTTTGAAACTGTTTATAATACGTACTCAACTCTTGTATTTAGAGCTGCCTTTCTGAAATTTAGCAGACATAAAAATTATCGGATGAACTCTTTGTACTAAGAGGTATTAATAATCATAAACCTTTTTCAAAGATTTAGTGTAGTCTTATATAAGAAATGCTATGGTTATTTTGTAATAAATAATAGTTTTAAAGCGTAATCATGAACAGAAGTATATATTTTACTTAACCTATTTCTATTTAAAATCTATTTAGTAAAAAATAAAATAAATATAAAGAAATACTATTAATTAATTATTATAAAATAGATAAACTTCGATTTCCAATACCGGGCGATTTTATATATCCATCAAAAAAAGAAAATAGATATTCCAATTCTTGGGAAAAATTAAAAATAAAAATACAAAATATTAAATCAAGCATTTTATTGTGGTTATTATAGAATAATTATTTTGGAAATAATATAACACTAAACTTTCAATATAGTTATAACAGATCATATCTTTTTGAGCAGACAAGGTCAAAAATTTTTTCCAGCCAAATATGTCAATAAATTTGCAATAAAAAAACGATATAACTTGACATATTTTCATTTAATATAATACATATTCATTTCGAATAATATATATAATTATATAAATACCGTATGAACAAAAGTAGAATATTATGAAAACATTTATTTTATGAAATCATCTTTTTAATGCATTTTTGTTTTTAAATAAAAGTTTATTTAAAGTACTGAAAACGGCTTTTATTAATAAAACGTCGAAAAATACATTTTAATTTTTATAAAATTATATATTTAACTTAAAATAATAATAAAAGTTTTTTATTTAAGACTATTAAATTGTTTATTGTATTATGTTTGTTACAAGTATTATAAATAATTTACTTTTATTGTATTAATTATTATTAATATTAAAAACTAATTTTTATAAACCATATGTAAGTTTTTCATCGTTACGTAAAAATATGAAGAATGTTAAAATAGAATCTGTTGTATCAATAAAAATATGTGACATGTGAATTTAAAAAAAATTGATTTATCAAAAGACTTAAATATTGAATTTTAAAAATTTATATTTAAATTTTTTAATTACAGTTATTTATCAAAGAAAAATTTTAAACAATCTATTATAATAGCTAATTGTATAAGTCACTAATAATAATTAACAGGTAATTTCAATAAATAAAATAAATATATTTTGAAAAATAATTTTTAAAATATAATAATTCAAAACAAAGACGCTTAAAAATTTTTTTATGTTCCGATAATATGGTAAATTATACAACGCAATCATATTTTCATATATATTTTCATATATACAATTTTTTTCATCAGCAAATAAAACGCGTAAAAAATTGTAATTATACCTGTGGAAATGTAAATATATTTATTTAACAAGGTTATGCATTTAAAATAACACAAGAAGGCCTTCACGTCAGTCAAACAATTCATAGAAGCCTACAAATAATAATGACGTAGATAATATTTTGGAAATAACGAAATCATAAGAATTAATTTTTGTAAATGAAAAATAGCAAAAAAATGTAATGTTGTTAATTTGAAATCTTTCTATTCTATATATACTTAAAAGTTTCTTATTTCTGATTTTGATATATATTTGATAACTTTTTAAATTTCTACCCTTGCGTAAAGCAAAAAAAAAGGGTTATAATAGTACTTCATGAATAGTATCTTATAGTAATTATGCTTGTCATGCATTTTGTAATACAACCAATTTTTTCTCATGCAATGTTAAATAAACATTTAATTATAATAATATATATTGTATTTATATAAATTACATGTAAATTAAAATTATTTTATTTATGAAAATTAATGTTAGATTAATATTAAAAGTTAAATAATACAAAATATTACATCATTTTTTATTAATTTTTTATTTTGAAATTTTTATGTAGCTTTTTATATTTATTTAAAAAGTATTTCTTAAGATTTGTATGATTTATTTCGAAAAGTATTGCATGTAATTATATTATAATTAAAATTTATAAAATCACACGATAAGATAAAATATTAATTCAATTTATAAAATATTTTATTATAAATAAAATTTCAGAAAGTTGTTTATTATTCTCTATTAATTATTATTAAAATTAATATTTGTTACAATTTTAAACATTGAACAATTTAAAAATTTTGAATAACTTAGAACAAATGTTTTTTTGATATTTTCTATTCAATTATTGAAATAATCAATTAAAAATTCTAATTCTAATCTTTTAAAACTTTTCTTATTTATGATAAATAAAATATAAAAAAAAGTTACTTATGTGCATCTATTCACTTGATTCATTATATACTTTCATTCTTCTATTACAAATACCTATTATGATCATCAATATAAGTAAAAGAAATTAATAATATTAAATTTCTATCCTAATAACAAAAACAAGGGTAAATAAAATTACTAATTATATTGCATGATACTATTTGGAATTAATTGAATGATAATTATACATGCTATTGCAATACATCATTTTATATCGATATAACTCTAGATAGAAGGTAGTTAAATAATAAAATATATATAATATGTCTGTATTAACTTATTCTTAAATCTAATTATTAATTTTACTAATTATTAATAAAATCAATTTATAAATTTAAAAAATAAATAAAATAATACAAAAATAATGTTACAAAATGAATTGTTATATAATTGATAATTAATTTTTTAATAAATTTTCTTCGGATACAAATACTATTTTATGCTAATTTATTTAAAAATAAAAACAATTTTAAACAGTATATGTAACTTGACAAATTAAAAGATAGTTACTAGTTACTTTTTATCTATTCATGTGGAATGTTAGTTTTAAACCATGGTTTAGTTGTAATTATCTAATTATGTAATTGTATATAAGAAAAATACTTTAATCTCATAACAGTAACGTTAAAAAATTTAAATATTTAATTTTTATTTGTCAATTAGGAAAGTGAATTTAATAAAAAACATAAAATTAATATATTGTTCTAAAAATTTACTATAACAATGTTTGAAAGTCTATTTATATATGATAACTTATTAATATATTGATGATTTCAAATTGCATTCAAATCATTAAAGTACATAAATAAAATAAATCAAGATTTACAAAAAAAGTTATTTTCTTATAAATAATAAAATTTATACACATTCAAGTATTAAAAGAAAAACCATCAACTTTCTCCAAAGCAAACATAATGTATATCCATAAATATAACCAATTAAACTTACCAAACTGGACATTAGTGAATCGTCAGCTGCAGTTCAATTTTGTTGAAAAATGTAATAAATATATTAATAAATATATACACAAGTATATATACAAGTATATTTTTGGATTAAAATCTTATAATTATAAAGATGTACAGACATATGCATTAATTAATTAAAAAAAGATAACAATAATGATCTATAAATACCCTCCACAACTTAACGGAAACTGATTGAATAAAACAGTCGACATTTCCTTTTATGCCTCCCCACTTGTATGAGATTACACTTAATACCCGAGGCACCTCTTCTGTGAAACCAGGCAAACTTAATTTCTTTTCTATATTCGACTTCGGAATACCGTCTATAAATTACACAGAATATAAGCGGTAAATTTAATTTAAAAAATTTAAATAGAAATTTTAAATTTTTCTAAATTTTTATTTTAGCTTTCTACATGTTTTATTTAACTTTTATACATTTATATAAGTGGTATATATGATAATAATTATTGTATCATATAATGCAAATCAATATTCCTCCATGCTATGAAAAATAAAATTTTTTAGATCAACAATTAGTATTTATAATCAACATTTTACATAAATAGAAATAATTAGCAATCATATAAGGTAAATATAATAAACGTTTGTTTTTCTCATTTTTTTTTCTTTTATTTATATTTTAAATATTTGTTTATATACTCTGCGTTCTAAAGAATCTAATTTAAAATGATTTTATTTAATTTTTCAAAATTTGAAACAATATAAGTGAAATATATGTGCACATATATAATAATTTTATATATATTATTTTAGAATTAAATGGCTAATTTTTAGACAAATATATATTTGAGAATATTTGTAATTCTCAATTTTAAACATTTGTAAAAAAATGATTTTAAAGTGTTTAGAATACATTATTAATCGCAATAAAGTTTATGAAAATTAAATGAAAGCTTTTATGGTTTTTTAGAAAAAATAATTATAAAGACGATATACATAATAAAAATTATTATTTAAGCGAATTATAAAATGTTTCATAATAATATATATTAAAAAAACCTATAAACATTAATCGAATGAAACTATAATTTCTAAATAGATAAAATTTGTTTATTTCTTAACTATATATTAAAAAAGGTAAAGTATTACTTTATTGAACTCTACAATAATTGCATATATTATTCTATTATCAAATTATATAAATATTATATCTGCGAGTACAGAAATTCATAAATTAGTTAAAAAATAAACATTATCATAATTGAATTTTATTAATTTCTAAGCATTTATAAAACATCATACTTTTTTATTATTATTCTTATTCTTATTTTATTTTTTTTATTACCCTTTTTATTATTTTTTATTCTCTGTCTATAAATACTAAAATTATACTTAAAATTTTTTTAAATATTTAATGTACATTACATACATATCTGTTTGATCTTTTACGCTTATCTGTCTATTATGCACTTGTCCTTTCCCCTTCCACTGAGAAACTTTCTGTACTTGCATTTGTTACCGCGTCAAACTTCGTATCAGGAAGAAAACCTAATCCTACGCTTGTTATCCACATTGTTTGCCATACACCGAAAATCCTCATATCTAGATTTTGTACACCGTTCATCGCTACATGAAATATCTTATCGAAAGACTATTTTTTAGCATTTCCCGTTTACTTGTCCCACTCGTCTACAATTGATCGTATATTCTCCTTGAACCGTATGATATATGTTTATCTGAAAGTTGACCAATAATACAATATTAGAAATGAATTTCATAGCCTTTTAAAGCTACTACTTTTCATGGCCAGAGTCAAACCTTTTTCCTATTCAAGTTTAACTGAATTACAATGTATTTTCTAAGTCTTAAAATTAATCTCAATCTTAGTCTGAGTCACTATCATAATTTCTTCTATATCGATTATTAACTTAATCAACGAGTTATTTATAAATAAAATTCATGATTTTCCAAATAATAAAAATTTGTAAAGTATTATAAAATTTAAAATTAATAAATAATTATTTTATTTATTAAAAGAAGTAATAAAATTTATTAAACAAAAAACCTCACTTGCACAAAGATACAGAAAAAATTAATAGTTTATATTTTTTTATTCATAATTATCACAATGGTATTGTTTCGAAATTAAATAATAAATTCGCTGATACAATAATTACGTATAATTACAAAATTAAGTATAATCTATTATTTAGACATAAATTCTAATCAAAATATTTTTTAAATTATCAATTATTTTGATGCGCCCCGAAGCCGATCGGGCCCGTCTGGCCAGACCGGATTAACGCTGCGCGTTATTAAAATAACGTCCGGATTACCTTGCCGTAGACTGAACGATACAGCTCAAAGCCGGACAGGCCTGGACGCGAGCGATTTATAGCATCGGCTATTAACCAGTGGTCGATACATTAATATTATATATATATTAATTATTAATATTAATTCCCATTAACTTCAACAGTTTCTTAATATCAAGGAATATATATTATGAGAAACAATAAATAGCAATTTTTTACACATTACAGATGTTTAAAATGTTCTTTGAAAACTTTATGGTCTTACGGCATCAATGATATTCTAAGCAAACTCATCTTATAATGAAAAATATATTCTGAATCTAGAAAATAGCATATCAAATTTCGAACTGTTGATATAAACAAAAAAAATACAGAAAATAAATAAAGGTAACTAGGAGAGCGATAAAATTTGAAAAAAATAATACGCAGTACAAACACAGAAATCTTCAAAAAGTGTATAAAAATAAAAGTTGAAGGGAAGGTTTAAAAAAAAATAGAAGAAAACATTACAGAATAAAAAGAATCAACTTTGTTATAATATTATATGGTTAAGTTTATTCTAGAAAGAAAAAAATGAGAGGCGATGAATATGGGAAGAAGCATTAAATGCCAACAACAGGAAATGTATATGAATAAACTGAAAACCTTAAAATATTGTAAAAATTAAACCCACCATAATAAAAAAACGTGTAAGATAAATACATGCATATGAAAAATAAAAGAAAAAAGAAAACAAAGTGTGAAATAAATTATTATGAATTATTGATAACATTCAGAATGGGAAATGAAATAAAAAACAATGAACGCTGGTTAGTAAACGTTAGAAAACATGCACATTTTGCAAAAAGAAAAGACAAAAAATACATTTTAGAGGTATGCTTTGTCAGGTTTAAAACAAAGATCATAATAAAAAGTCATAAGAAAGATTAAAAAAAGATTATATAAGATTTATTGGAGTAGACAAAGACCGAAAAATTACGCCATTTAAGTCATAACAACATATAATAAATTTTTGTTATTTTTCGTAGGTATGCATCTTGCTAAAGCCGTTCATTTCATTTCATCTTGTTTTCGTAAGAACAAAAGATCGACTAAATTCATATATGTTTAATGTTTTAATGACCACCGGTTAATATAAAGAAATTGTTCCAAAAACTATTAGCTTTAATAGAAAACTAGTTCATTCGTTAATTATGGACCTCAAGCAATGAGGTCTTCTCATTTCCTAGAAAAATAAAACTAAACTTCGGAGAATTGCATCACCAAGATCTAGTTTTAATTAAAAATTCTCTCGATCTTTCTACCCATCGTTATATTCAAATTATACGGGAGGCATAAAAAAAGTTTAATAAAAAATTAGAGTCATCCACAAAAAGTAGCAAAAGATACATGATAACACAAAAGTTACTGGATAAAGTATTTTGAAAAATGGTCAATAGATATGGAAAAAAGGGATGTAAAATAAACAAAAATATTTCAAATGTGACTAGTGAACACATTTTCAGGATATATATATATTTATTTATTTATTTATTTATTTATTTATTTATTTATTTATTTATTTATTTATTTATTTATTTATTTATTTATTTATTTATTTATTTATTTATTTATTATTTATTATAATGCAAACAATGTACAAGAACAATGTGAAAGAAGAAATTTGAGTAAAAATGTAACAAATATTAAGATAAAAAATATTTAATGGATTGTACAAGAGAAAGATAAAAAAGACAAAAAAATTTCCTCAGAGGCGAAGAATAACATTGTATGTAATTTAAATATCTTTGTCTACATTTTTTATAAATATAAAAAAAAGGTTTAAAATAATTATCAATAAGATAAATCTTTTTTTAGAAAATACTTTATATGATTATCGTCTTTTTTTATGTTATCATTGACCTGTGTAGGTATGTGTGTAACTCAGTATAATAAATATCTAAAAATAAGTCTCAAATTAATATAAATCTGAATTGCAAGAGATTAATTTAAAACAAGAAAATTAATTTAAAATAATAAAAAAACTAACTTATAAAAATAAATCGAATGCAAAGTAAATTTCGTGATTTTTACCTTCAAATCGAACTGAATCAACTATTTCAAAGGTCGATAAAAAATTGCCTGATGCTATAATCTTCAATTGAAAATATTGGATCAACTGTTATCCAACAAATTTTTCGCCATAGAAAATTGATCTTTATGCTAATTTTTATAACAATATTTTTATTGAAGGAACTTCTATCTTCCATTTTTTTATTTCTTTGTTTTTATCATTGGATATATTATAGTTTTCTATTCTCTTTGATTTGGTTTATAGAATACAAAATTTTCAAACTTGAGAATAGAAGAATTTTACAGTTTATTTTTAACAAAAAAAATTTCCCAAGCGCAAAGTGAATATTTTTCATTAGTTTCATTGTTTATAGTGATATTAATAATATAAGTATGTATATCGTTCATAATAAATGATAATTAAGATATAAACATGATTTACAAGATATATAAAAATCTGTAAATTTGACAGGTATTATGACTTTGTGTGGGAAAATCTTACTGGTATACATGTTTTTAACGAACGTTATAACTTCCTTTGAAAATTGTTATAGTTCACTCGTGTGATCACTTTTTTTTTAACAAATCCAACCTTTCAAGTTTGGATGAGTGTTTGTCGACTTCTCAATTTGTTTAAGAAAAAAATCATTCATAAAAAAAAAATTAAAGCACTTTCAGCATAACTTGAAATTCTAGAATTTTGAAACATAGAAATTAATTGAGATATCTATATTTAAATTTCAAACCCCTCACAGGTCTTCTATATATATGATATTTCTAAATATATGTAGGTTAATATTAAATTATTTGAAATTCATAATTTTCGGCTGCATAAAAGATATTTCACAATATTAATTTCTTTAAATTTTAATTATAAATTATTTATAAAATAATGCATTTATTATACAGATATCATTTGTTTATATTATTCAGCATTATTTTAGCTTATTTAAATCGTCAGCTATATTAGTTCACTATTTATATGTTATTTCATTATTTTGATGATTTATATTTAAAAATTATAATATTAATATATTTTAAAATTTTATCGAATTGTTAATCAAGTTGATGTATTTTAAGTTATGCAGGATTTAGTGTAAATCAACGAGTAGTGTTGATCTTGTGGCACTATAAATGCGCCAAGGGAGATACACACTAATTTTAATTATTTGCGCTATGTGGGAAACTATATTTGATTTGAATATTAGCGCAAAATATTTTATTCAATATTATTATTATTTTTTTTTTAATCATAAGTAGGTAAAAATAATTTTTTAAATTAAATATGTTATATAAAAATAAAACAAATATAAGCGAATGTTAAATATTATTTGAATAAACTTACCTGGATAAACAAGGACCTCTTGCTAAAAAGTGATTGGTTATTACATTCGCAAAAATTTCATACAACGTTATACAATACGTTACTTATGGTTGTATATAGATATTTAAATAACCTAAAAAAATGTAACAAATTAAATAGATTTAAATTTAATATGTTTTTGTTTAAAAATTAAAATTAGTTAATTTAAGTAACAACTAATTTAATAGAAATATTTTAATAACAAGTGCATTTATCGAATTATTTTTTATTGAAACATATGTGTTGTATAAACAAATATACGTGCATTCATGCGTACATATACATACATATGTACCAATAAAGTATTTTATTAAATTAACAGAATTTTTTTTATATAATTATTAGCAAAATATTAAAAATAATATGCAGTTGCCATTTAGTTTAATACTTTCTGGATTATTTATAGCATATATCTCTTATTCTATTTACACAGTTTCTTTGCTTTTTACTCCTCCTGTATGTACTAACGAAAAATATTGCCTGGAGTCTTACTTAAGTAGACATCCAAAACTACAATTGAATTTATTTATTTCTACTATGAATCGCCCTCTCAGAACAGAAGTTACAAAAGTTTATACAAATGCAGAATTTGATTACATGCATGATCAAGACATGTACGCACATATCATTATTATAAAATAATTTACAAATAATTAAGTATAAATTAAATATACAAATTTTATTATATATGTCTTTATAAATTTTCTTTTATTTTAGTCCATTAACAATAGAAGTTCCCCGTAAAACAAGATATAATGGTACATTATATTTACATGTTATCTTATCACCAAAATCATTAAATCAAAATAGACTCTTCAATCAGCTAATTAATGTAAGTAAAATACTTTAAATATTTTTTTTTATTAACTTATTTTTTGTTTATAATTATTGTGTATTTTATTATCTTAGATTTTTAAAAGGTTTCATTATTCTAGGATCAAAATGCTGTGTATATTACTATTAAAATGATTGAACATATAGTTCCACAAGCAGAAACATTTAATTTATTAAATGATAGGAAAGAAGAAAAAAACAAAAAACAAAATAAAAGATTTTTGAGCCAATCAGTTTCACATATAAAAAGCAAAATAACATTCATGATAATGACGGATGATATTAAGATTCCATTAAATAATCTACCCATAGAGTTATCAAATAATTTGAGGTACTATTATTTGAATAATAATACAATAAAATTCTATTTTAGTTAATAATATGTATAGCTAAGGTTTATATAAATGTATATATTTAGAGTTACTGAAGACTATAAATTCTTACCATTGCTAAATTACAACTTTTTATACACAAGAAATAAAGATTTAATAAAAATTACGCAAAATACACAAAAAATCAATGTAACAGTTTCATACACACCAATTTCTATTGGAAAACTAAGATTAATTTTGCATGTCGAGGCTGCAATGCAAAGTTTCAAACAACTTGATTTTACTGATAAAGACATTGATGAAGTGAAAGGTATATTTGCAGATACCAATTTATATCTTTTGGCTGGAACAGTATTTATTTCTGCAATGCATGTAAGTTTTCACTTTTAAATCTTAAAATTTTTTAATTTATATATTCATGATATATTCAAATCTATAGTTTTATAGATTATTTTAATTTTAATATACAACTTTATATTTATAAATATTTTTTTATAATTTTTAGCTTCTATTTGATTTTCTTGCATTCAAAAATGATATAAGTTTTTGGAGAAGTAAAAATAATCTTGCTGGTTTAAGCATGCAAACTATACTGTGGCGTGCTTTTAGTCAAGCTGTGATATTTCTTTATCTGTTTGATGAAGGATCTTCTTTACTGGTTTTAATACCTACTGGGATTGGAACTATTATAGAGGTAAAAATTATATTTATTTCAGAATTATTAATGAAATTATATTCATAAAACTTAGTACAAAAATAATGTAATTTATGACTTATATAAGAATTACACATTTAGTTTATATATAAAAATTTACATATTTGAAATGAACAAATTTTAAAATTATTTTGCACATCGTGGAATATATAATAAATAAAAATAAGTATTATCTAATTGCTCATTTCCATCATTATGGTACTCATGAAATATTTGAAGATATTAATATTTCAGAAATCTCAAAAAATTGAAATTATTCAGCTTTTGTTATTTTTACTATAAATTTTTTATATGATATTATAATAACTTTAAAGTACTTATACTAAATTTCTTTTCATGATTATCAATAAATAATTTAGCTATAGATCAGCACTAATAATTTAACTCATTTAAAATTTTCATATAAACTATTATTAAATATCTAAAGTTTATACATTTAAAAAAAAAAGTCCTATGCTTATATCCAATATGAAACAATTACATTGTCTTTTTATTTCAGTTCTAATAACAATTTCCTTGAAATATTAATTTTTATATTTTGTGAAACATTAACTTTTGTTTCTAAAGTTCTTTATGTCAGTATTTTAAGTTTCCATTTTATTAAAATATAATATTTTATACACCTGTAAAGTCTAGAATATATTTCTTGTTTTCTTTTTTTCGGATATTTTTTGAATTCTAAATCTTCAAATACAAAATTTTGAGAATCTTTTTATTTTTTACCAGAAACTTGTAAAACACCTTTGTAAAAAAAATCTGTCTCTCACCAGCCTTATAAAAACATTTGTTTATTAATATTTATACAGCCTTTTCGTAACCAATCATTTAGTATTAAAATGTTTATAAAAGTACTAATTATAAATTTAAATTGAATATTCTCTTTAATACATAGCAATAAAATCTAAAAATGCGATAAATTATTCTTTTTTAATGAATCCTTTCCCTTAAAGAAATAAAAAATATTATATAACAATCTTAAAATAAAAGGTCATAAATTTCTTAAATTGGAAAAAAGAAATGAAAAAAACACATATAAAATTTACATGCTTTATTTTAATAAATTTTATTTAAATTCAATTATTTTTAAAGTTTTGGAAAACTAAAAAAATATTAAGAGCAGAAATTATTTGGACTGGAAATATTTTCCCTAAACTAAGGTTTAACTGGAGTAAATGTACTTCTGCTGAAACAATAACAAGAGAGTTTGATACAGAAAGTATGCAATATCTTAGTTATTTACTATATCCTTTAGTTGTAGTAGGTGCTATATATTCTCTTCTATATCTACCGCATAAAAGGTAATTGTAATTTTTATTTTACAATTACTAACATATTAAAATATTTTTAATTTATAAAAATATTAAAAACTTTAAATTTTATAAACTTTTCTATATTTTCAGTTGGTATTCTTGGTGTATATATTCTTTAGTCAACGGTGTTTATGCCTTCGGATTTCTTTTTATGTTGCCACAATTATTTGTAAATTATAAGCTAAAATCTGTTGCCCATCTTCCTTGGAGATCGTTTATGTATAAAGCATTTAACACATTCATAGATGATGTATTTGCATTTATTATCACAATGCCAGTAGCTCATAGAGTAGCATGTTTTAGAGATGATGCAGTTTTCCTTGTGTATCTGTATCAGCGTTGGTAGGTTTTCTAAATTTATTCTATGCATAGTCATATAAATTCTATTACTATACTAAATCTATAAGAGATTTTCATTTATTTTGTTAAAAATTCGTTAACTTATATAAATATTTGGAAAAATGTTTTTATTACAAAAGTTTAATTTACATAAAATTATCCGTGTATACTTGTAACAAAAATGAACATATTGTATTAACGATATAAAACAATTTTTTGCAGGTTATATCCAGTCGATAAAACTCGTTTTGATTCTTCTACTGTAGATGAGGATCCTAGGATTATGAATGATAATGTTCATAAAAAAAAATAATTTAATAAAAAGTAACAATATTTTTTAATTAACAAAAAAATAACTAATAAAGTGTATAAAGCACATTTTATTAAAGGAATTAATTTTAATGACAAATTACTACCAATATTATGGTACAGTAACATATTGATAATTCAATAATTATTTATTATAACCATGTATAGAAAAACACATTGTTATAGTTCTTAAAAAAATATTTTTTGAGTAAATGCTTTTTACAAACCTTATCACACAAACAATATGAAATAAATTTTTGTTATTATTATACTTATTATTTTTATAAACATAACACAATTAATACTTTTTGTAAAAATATTGTAGAATATAACATTATAAAAATAATTTTTCTTATAAATTGCAGTTTAATTGTATGAACTAATTAAATGTTGCTGTGATAACTTCAAATTTCTACAACTAATAAAGTAAAACCATACATAAAGCAATCACAATATCGTAATATAAAATTTACATGTATATAAGTTATAAAGATAGATCTAAATTAAAAGTAAGTTGTAACCAACTTACTAGTAATTATTTCTATATTTAATGATAAATTTTTGCTTTAATAGGAATTAATGATATTTTTAATTTTTGATTAAGAGGATGTGAAAAATAAAAATAACTGTTCTATCAAAAAGTCTGAAATGATTTTTTATTGCAGTAGATTTTATTATTCAAAATTTTACAAGTAATGTAAATACAAAATAAAATTTTAACTCCTTTATGCTTTACCAAAAAACTTAATTGTTATTAAAAATTAAAATAAAATATAATTATAAATTACTTGTCATTTATAGTTCTTTAATAGTTAAAAAATTTTACCATTTTGATGTATGTCACCCATAAAACCAAGAAGAATATTGATAATTATTATTTTTATTTATTAAATATTAACTTTTTGACTTCTGAATTATCTTCTTAATATCTTAAGCAACGATTAGTTTCAGAATTTACACAGTTTTTTGACATATTATCTAGTAATTGATATAAATTAAAATATTATTATTAATTAAATTATATGTTATTTATATAGTTTGTAGATCTGAAAAATATGAAGAAAGAGATACCAAAAGAAAAGTACGAACGGACATCTTTTACTTTCTCATATACGTTGGTGCATCCACCTATAGATGTCATGACAATATATTATTGCGCGGCTGATCGTCGAACGTCATAAAACTTTACAGCATATGTATAAAAACTTTTAATTGAAAGAACATTTGATAAAATATTTAAAACAATTTTAATGTTTAGATTTAATATTTCATCAATGCAATATTATACTTTATAAATATTGATGTAGGCAATAAGCAAATATACGAAGAAAAACAATTTATTTTCACGCATTCATGATTAATTTGTTTTTGGAGAGAAATAAACTTAATGGCGAATACTAACACAATACAAATATTTTATTTTTATGTTTAAAATTTATATAAAATTATCAAATTTTGAATACTTCTGTGAACTTGCATTTAAATGATTTATTATAATTATGGCATTAAATTTACCCATGGATTCGTCACCTTTAGACTCAATGGGAACTAAAAGAAGAAGGTTAAATATTTAATTTTCATAATACATAATTAGTAAAATCATTTTTAGTAAATAATTGCTATTCAAATTATAGTTCTTCTCGAACAATAAAACGGAAAAAGTTCGATGATGAATTGGTAGAAACTACATTTAATTTACAACCAGCTACTACAGCTGCCAAGTCCAATTCTCGATCAAGAACTTTATCAGTTTCTTCAGGACTGGATAATTTACTACCACAAAGTCTAGCAAATCCTTTACCAACAGTTGTTGCAATTCCACAGATAGAACGTACTAACCGTAGACCAAGTAGACCTAGTACTTCTAGTGGAAATAACAGAAAAAATAAAAAAAACAAAAATCATCCACATTCGATAAATGCTACAAAAGATCTTGGGCGATGGAAACCAACAGATGACTTAGCACTTATAACTGGTGTACAACAAACAAATGATTTAAGGATGGTCTGTAAATAATTTTTAAAAATATTAATAATTTTATTAATCTTAATAATTTATACTATAAATATAAATCTAAAATATATAATAAAAATAAGTTAAAGAATTTTGCTTTTTTTGCAGGTACATCGTGGAACAAAATTTTCATGTCGCTTTACCCTGCAAGAAATTCAACAAAGATGGTATGCTTTATTATATGACAGTGCAGTATCTCGTGTGGCTGTACAAGCAATGCGTAATTTACATCCTGAATTAATTGCAAGTATTCAAGCAAGAACACTTTATAGTAAAAGTGAGGAAGATCTTTTGGGAACAATTAAATCTGTAAGTTTGTATTTTTATTTCAATTTATAATTTTAAGTTTTAATCACTTTGATTTAAATATTTGATTTTATAGATTTTTTTTTCATTAATTGTTGAAAATATAAATTAATTTAATTGATGTAATAATTTGAATTATTGAATAATTATAGCACATTGAATAAATAATACGGCTTTTGTATATTTGTAATATGCCACAATTTACTTGACTAAAAACGAATATATATCCTATGTTTATATAATTATAAGTTCTATGTACAATTTGTATAATTTATCAATTTCACATTTGTTATATGTTGATTTTATTAGAAAAATTTGATTATAGCAAAATTAATATATACGAAATTTATAAGAAATCAAAGACTACATATTTTAAATTTCTAAACATGATTATTCAAATTTCAAAATTATTAAGACCCTTTTTATCTTTGATTTTATTATATTTACTTTAAAATATATATTTTAATTTAAAAAATTTTAATTGTAGACTTCACAGCTTACTTTAGAAGATTTTCATAGTCTTCTAGAGGTGAATGCTCAAACCTTTTATCCAGCTAGAACAGCAAAAGCATTATTAGCACATTGGCAGTTAATGAAACAATATCATCTGCTTCCTGATCAAACTGTTCAAAGTTTGCCTAGAGGTGAAAGTGTTCTAAATTTTTCAGATGCAGAAGATATGATCAATGATTCTGAATTAGTTGATCAGAAGGATGAAATAATTGATGCAGAATTACAGATAACAGATAGAAAAAATAAAAAAGAAATCAGAATGCTAGAAAATGAATTAGGTAGATGGCAAGTTCTCGTTGATAATGTTACTGGCAACAACCAACCTGATTTTGATAATCAAACACTGGCTATATTACGGGGAAGGCTTGTTAGATATCTAATGAGGTCACGAGAGGTGAGCTTTTATTAAAATAATAAGCAATTAATATGAATATTAATAAATTCATTTAGTATATATATTTTTGTTATAAATGTTGAATGTTTTCAATTTAGAAATAATTTTTTTAGACTTATGTTTTTTATAATTGTTAAGAATTATGTAAATAAATATTTATAAATACTTATCTAACATCTTTTTAAAATGCGTATATATTAATATGAATATAAAGAAAAATTAAGTTTATTAAAATTACATGTATTTTGTAGTTTATATATGTTTATTAATAACAGTTAAAAATAATTTTGGGCTTTTCACAGATATTAAAATTAATTAAAACATAAAATTATTATATTATTTCGAAGATGTCATTAATAAATCTTATATTTTTTAAAATTTTTTCTTTTACAAAAATATGTATATATGTAGATCTCCGTTGGTCGTTCTACAAAAGATCATAGCGTAGACGTCGATTTAACTTTAGAAGGTCCAGCATGGAAAATTTCTCGACGTCAAGGTACCATTCGATTAAGAAACAATGGAGATTTCTTTTTGTCTTCTGAAGGCAAACGAGCTATATTTGTAGATAGTCGACCTATTCTTGCTGGTAATAAAATGAAACTCAACAACAACAGCATTATTGAGGTATGAATTTATCAATTGAAAAAACAGAGTAGTAAAATCTAAAAATAAATGTTACATTGCATTCTTAGTTGACTTTATTATCTATTATAGGAAGAATTCGTATTCGGTTTTAACAGATTTAGTAAAATAAAACGCTGTAAATAAAAATATAATTTCTGATATTTTAAATATTTTTGCTATAAATAAATATTAAATATAAAAAACTATTCGCTAAATTTTTATTAAAACGAATTTTAAAAATTAGCATCTGATATAAAAAATAATTCCATAAAAATTAGTTATTTTTCTTTAACTACAATTATATTGTAAGTTTTTTTTTTATTTTGTAAGTTGGTTTTTCAAATAATTTTGAAGATATGTAATTAGGAACTTTTTCGCAATATCAATTAATTATCTCAATTTAAAGAATTTGTTTTAAATCTTAGAAATATTAATAAAAAACTAAATCAAAATTAAAATATATATCTATACATATCAGTGTACTCAATACACTTACTTAAGTTTAATTACTTACTCAAATTTTATAATAGAATTTTTGCATTTTTTTTATAATCATTACAAAATATATTAATTTTGTAATATATAGGAAAAAATTCAGCTTAATAATGTTTTGATAATACTGAAAATTTATAAAAAAATTATACACAATTATATTTAATATATTAAATGTTTATTGATGTTTCCTTTTAAAAAATAATATATAAAATATATATAAATGAAATCAATTAAAAAATATTAATGAATTACTAAAACCTTGTATTATTTAAGATATAATAAGTAGTGAAACGATTTAAAATAAAATTATCAAATGTTTTTTTTAATATTAAAATATTTATTACTAGCTTTATCACTACTCTGTACTTTTAAAGTAATAAAACAATTAAATTTTCATTAAACAATTTTTAATGTTTAGATTGCTGGATTACGATTTATTTTCTTAATAAATCAAGAACTAATATCTGTAATAAGACAAGAAGCAGCAAAGTTAAATTTAAATCCATGAACTACAATTTAAATCATAAGTAAATTTTTTAATTTCGTTAATGCATAAAAATTATTTGAGTAATTTTCAGGTAATTTTTTTATTAAATTTAATCGAATGTGTTATTAACGTTTACTGCATTTAGAGAAAAGTTTAAATTTCAAACAGTTGTAATATCTTAGTATTGTCTCACATATTATTAATTCTCACTGCAGAAAAATAAATTTTTTTATTTATCAATGGTATAAAAATAAATAAAAAAATATTTAGATAAACAAAAACTAATATTAAGATAAATTTTATCTTGGTAAAAATAAAATATGGATAACTTTCTGATTTAATAAAAATTATTTAAATTTTTTAATGTATGTTAAGTTTTAAGATAGAAATAAAAATAACAAATTTGGTATTAACAACCTTTATTTTAGGAATATAATCTTTTCAAAACCAACTTATATCCAATCTATCATGTGTAATGTATGGACATATGTCTGTATGTATGTATAAATTTATAAATGAATGTATATTTATACACATGCATTATGCATGTATAAGAAATATTTATGTATAGAAGTGTATAATTATGTCTCTTTTATGGCATACGCACATTTTTATTCAATTTTTAACAAGACAACGTAAATTTTTCATTTACTTTTTAATGTGAAATATCAATCGATTTGCTTATATTTTAGTAAAAACTAGAGACAAAAAACCAAACTATCAAATTGACAGTCTAAATTATTTTTTATATGTTAAAAAGAACAGTAATGTTTAACTTATTCTATACATATTAAACTTAAATCGTAAGTTTTAAAATAAAAAAAAAACACTGAATTACAATAAAAAAAACGAAATATTGAAAGTAGTACTTTAAGACTAGATAATAGCACTACTAATGAGATGTACACCAAAATAATATACTATTTTAATAACACTGAGCATATCTGAATAATGAATTTTTAAAGCATTGTGATACATATATGTTTTTCTTTTATAACATTGATTTAAATTTCTTGTACTTCTTCAAAATTTAACTATAAAACTTTGTAAATGTATTAATTAAGAGTATTGAATTAAAGACAAAAAGATACAAACTTGAATCAGTAGTCTCATTAACAGTATCCAGATATATTGATGTGAACAGAAAAAGATTATGTACAAATTTTCTCGTAACAAAACTTATTAAACATATTCTTTCAAAATTAATAGGCTTGTCAATTAACCATTGCTTTTTTTAACATATTAAAATTTACTTTTCGTTCTTATTATCAATACATAAGTGACTTTTTTAGTTATATTTTGTTTTAATCTTGCCACATTTAAGTAAAAATTAATTGTTTCAATATAATTGGTTTCTGATTTTTTTTAATAAACTTTTTTTCGTTTAAAATTAACAAGGATGAAAATTTATTGTATAATAATAATGTAACGAAAGTTTCTATAAATAATGATAATACAACTATGGCAACATAAAAAAACATTCACTTTATGTTTTGAAAAATTGCCCCCTCTTGCTTTCAAAATAAGATTAACATGTACTTATTTGTCACAAATATTTATGTAAAAAATGGTACATACTGCTTTGTTTTGGTTTAAAATTCTGCAATTGATTTAGAATTTATGTATATGTGATGGAGACGTTAAGAAGTACGCAGTGTTTCCGCATGTGCGTGTACTATGACGCGACTAGAAGTACGAAATTGTACAAAGTCGCTACATAAAATCATCATAATCATTTTCATATGAACTTAAATTATATTCACTTTTTCCTTCAATCCTTAATGTTGCTTTACCTTTACTCTTCTTTTTTGATTTTTCTTTTTCCATTTTGATTTTTTCAGTATGCAAACTCTCTATTGTTGTTTTTATTTTTCTTAAAGATGAAGCAGGCACTGGAAAATTAAAAAAAAATATTTTTAATGAAAATAATTAAATTTTAATCTATTTTTGTTATTTTTTAAGTTAATTTTTAATATAAATATTTTGAGACAAATATTTTATTTACTTTCTTATAATAATATGTAGATGATAGTTTTTAATTACTAAAGTAATCTGACAATAATAAAATATACATGAAAATTAAAAAATATTTTTTAAAATAAAAAAGACAAAAAATAAAAAAATAAAATAAACCAATAAATTTTTCATTGATTATTATTATATGTTGATTTAAATGTTAATTTTTATATAGTTCTCAAATATTTTTTATAATCTCATTAGATAATATATATTTTTTTACCTTTGATAAATTAAAATAACAAATATATAAATTAATAAACAAAAAATATTTATATATAATTTAAAAGTGCTAATTTATGAAATTAATAATTGTTTACTCACAGGTTAGGGCAACGTTCTTTATTAATTCTTCAGCAAACAATGGATAGTCTAAATGTTTATTAAATTGGTTGACTTTCATTATTAACGCATCACCGAATTCTTTGAATTCATTAGCATTTGTTGGTGTCATAGTATCAATACCCAGTGATACTTCTGATACTCCTTAAATAAGAAAGAACAGTTTTATTTAATACAATATATTTAAATTAATTATTTTATTATTTTTAATAAATTTTAAATAAAAATAGATACTGATAAATATCATTTTATTTTTATTATAAACAGTAATGTTTATATTTTATTTAATATTTTAAAAAATCTGATCTAATGCTATAATTAAGTAAAAGATAATTTTTATATAAAAATTATTTTTTTTTATGTTACACTGAAACAAAAATTTGAAGTCCTAAATAAGTTTTAAAATTTTAAACATTAGTAAAATTTTGTTATTACTATTATATTAATAATTATTTTATATATATCTTTATATAAAAATTAGAAACTTATTATCGAATTAGATACTTTACATCTTTTCTTTTTTATAAAATATTGAATTACTATCAATGTACAGCAAGGTGTGTTCAACAACTGAATGGACACAAGATCTTTCCATAAAGCAATAATTTTATTTTAAACATACAGTCACAATAATAAATTTTAGTAGATTTAGTAATCGTTCAATATCTTGCCAAATAAATACATATTTTGACTCTGAAGTGGGCCAAAATTCACTGCAGATACTGTGACACGTGAGTAAAACTTGAAAATAACCTTCTAACAATTCAATTACCTAATGTTATGCTGCAACATATTAGCCATAAACTAATTATCTTATAGTTCAGCTTGAATAGCTTAAATACTACAGTAGATAACAAGAGCGTAAACAAAATACTTGATATTATTTTTCTACATTTTGTATAACTTTTCCAAATATATTTAATTACCGTTGTGCCAATATAATAAACATTCAATAATCACATTATTTTAAGGAACCTATCTTTTAAATGTCCTAGGAAAAATATAATTATATATACTTCTCTGCAATTAAAATTAGAAAATTTATTTAATCATTTCTTCAAAAATATATTGCATCATTATTTTTATTAAATAAAAATAATTTAAATAATTTTTGCAAGTGATTAGTAATGCATAATTATATATAATTATACACTGAATTTACATGTAATTATGTATAATTAAAAATGTATTACCTTATACAATTTTTCTTTAAAATTATAATTTAAAAGTTGGTAATTAAATAAAGTATATGACGCTTTACTATTGAGAGTAGTTTTACAATAATATTACCAAATATTTATAAAAAATATGTAAAATTGAATAAGAATAATCGCATTTATTCTCACAAGTCTTGAATTGATAAAAATCACAGATAGTTAATAGTTTAAAAATTATAAAATTAATTTTGTTGAAATTTTCTTTCAAATAAAATATTGCTTATAATTGATATCACTTCTTGATTTTCTATCACTTTGAATAAATGAAGAAAGAAATTTCATACAAAATAAAATTATTTCTTTTGACTTTTTTCTTTTTGAGATTTACGACTACTAAAATCTACAAGGTTTGACAAACCAAAAGTTTCCATAGCAAGTCGTAGATCTGCCTCTTCTTGAAGTTTTTGACGTCTAAGCAACTCAGCTCTTCTTTCTTCAGGTGTTAAGGCTTCTTCTTTTTCTTTTACTTTTCTTTCTTCTTCTTCGCGTTCTTTTTTCTATAATAATACTTACTAGTTAATTTTAAAAGTAATTATTTTATGTAAACATCATTTTCTAATAATTTTACAAACCTCTCGTTCCTCAATTTTTCCTGTTAAGTTTTTCTTAGGTTTTGATTTAACCTTTGGAACTTCTGCTGGTTTTTCAATATCTTTTTTTTCTTCATTGATATCTTCCCAACATTCCTGTATTAATGAAGATATAATTAAAAAATAAAATGTATGCAATTTTGTTTAAAATATAACAATTATATATATTATTCCTTTTTTGTTTATATAATTGATAACGTGTTATAAACTAAGTTAAATAAAATATATAATTTTTAAAAATAATTACAAATTTTTAAACAAAAAATAAACATAATTTATATAAAAATAGTTTTATATTATAAATTTATTATAAAAATTATTTAATGTAAGGGTATACAAAGATATGTGTAGTATATAAGACAAATAATATTAAATTTATTACTTTTAATAAAACAGTTTGTACCAAATAGAAAACAGGTTCTAATCAATTTATTTACTATTCAATATCCTAAAATAATCTTGGAATTAAAAATCTTAATTTTTTAGAATAAAATTTATTGTGGGAAGAAAATAAATTATTTTTATGTAAATTATTGCTTCAAATTCATTAATATAAATTATTTACACATATTAAAAATTATCTTTATTATAAATAAACAAATGAATATTAAGTAAAATTTTAAACAGCTGTTATATCTATATCAATTAGACTTTTATGGTTATTTTAAATTTCTTGTTTTTTCAAATATCTTAAAAAAATACTTTCATTCAGTAAGAAAGCAATATGTACAACAATACATAATACTTAATTGTATTATATTTATGCTGTAAAAAAATTATGAATTTTTTGTTTATAAATTATCAATTATATTCACGAAACATATAAATTATTAATACAAAACATAACCTTTATAAAATCCACAATAAATTAAAAATCTACAGGTGTCTGAAAATTAACAAAATTCAATTAAATCAGAATATATATATAATATTATTATTTTTCAAAAATCTGAATAATATTAAAGTTATAATAAAAAATTCATTTAAAAATTATTTTAAATGAAAGTAGCCATGTGGCGGTCAAATTCAAGTTCGTATCAAAATGTACGTAAGTAGAAAACTTACATCGTAAAGTTTATTCACATAAAATTTTTAATTTTAATTCATTACAAAAAAAATTGAAAAAACATACCATGACTTCTTCTTCTTCATCCTCGCCTTCCCATTTGTTAGAACGTATTCCAAGATCGAACTCAGACTCGATCTTCTCTGATTCTGCAATGAGAGACAATCGTCATTTTGGAGGCCTTCGACTACATTCCATACTTTCGTCATGTCCATGTGCCAGGTTTTTTTGGTGCTTTCTGGTAGATATTCTTACCCCAATCATCCATGGTGATAATTTTATTATGCCCTTTGCAGGAAAAATGTAAGACCTTTCACGACCAAAAATCCATACAAATGAAGATGCTGGTAGATATGTGAAAACCTTGTCCGAAATTCTCGTACTGATGATTTTTGATAAGTTTTATAATCCCGCTTTTGTTGCTGATAGTTGTGACTGCTAATTCGGGTTCGACAAGAACGTATCCGGGCCACCATATTAGCACGTGAATTCATCTATAGTTGGCGTTGTCGTCGTCGCTTACGTACAAATAGCAGATAATATGCGAATGGATTAGAAATCCAAATAAATATGTAAAAGAATAATGTGTTGTATCGTTTTTGTATTTAAACTAATTTACTTCAAAACATTTACCTACAATTGCTCATTTTACATAGCGTGTTCTACTTCGCTAATATTTAAAAACTATTAAATTTACATTGATTGATTTATTCGATAAAAAAAAAAAAATATATATATATATATCGATGATTATATATATTTGCATACAAAAGGATTTAATTAGGATTAATTTTAACTTTTTTAAAATTTTATTTAACAATTCCTTTAATATTAATTAAATGTATTCGTACTATTAAATAGAAATACAAAATTAAGTTATTTAATTTTGGTTAAGGTAAAAAATTAATAAAAAAATTATACTATAATAATTATGTATGTATTCAAAATTGAAGTAAAGAAAGCAAAAAAAAAAAATTAATTTAGAAGAATAGCCACCAACTATTTCACAAAGATAGAAATTCATTTTTGGAAATATAGCGTTTTGTATAGAAATATTATGTACACTACTAAAATTATATCGAGTATATATTATTATATCTTATATATGAATAAAAAGGAAGGAAACCACCACAAAAAATAATCATTTATACAAAAGATACGTAAAAAATAACAAGCTTTCTGTTTTATTATATATAACATTTTTTATTTATAAAAGATTTATAAATAAATTATATAAATAAAAAGCACTATACTTTTTTAAAATGTTTTTCGCTAAAAATGAATTAAAATTAATAAGGAAAAAAATGAAAAATCATAATCAACTGCATATTTTTTTAAATTTAAATATTAGCGATAAAAAATGTTTTAAATATTCATAGAATGTCAATCGTTAAAATTATGAAATTTTTTTATTCCAACTTATTATAATGTTTTTCATAAAAAATAGCATCATAACCAAATATAATGCTGAAATAAAAATAAGCTTATAAAATAATATTATCTGACCCAATACATATTGGAAGGAAAAGATAAAATTAGGTGGAGTAATTTATGAGGAAGTAGAAATGGTAAAAAAGGCCAGCAACTACAGCAGTGATTAAATAGTTAAGAGAAATCGAAATATGTTGTATAGGTTAAAAATATCGTAATTAAAGATTTTAAAAAGATTTATAAAAAATAAAATAGTGTCAATTTTATCATAAAATAAGATTTATATAATTGTAAAAATGAATAGATTACAAGTACAGAACGTAAAGTAGGATTGATATTTAAAAAGATCGAATAATGTGCCACAATAGCATCAAATAGATCTATTCAAGCAAGAAAAATATTGCTGAAAGGTATGAATTGGAAAATAAAGGCAGAAGTAACAAAAAGGAAATACGAAGCAGATTTCCACGTGATACCAAATATTTTTTTATTTTCAAATCTTCAGTTTCGCGCATACATTTAATAGTACTATAGTCTGTTTTTAATCCTAAAACAATTGGAACACGTTACTGACAAGATCGATTCCTCTCGGAGTCGCTTTCAAGTATGGATATGTTGTGAATAGAGAAGAAAAATAATGCCACTGTATCAGTTTTTTCTATGTCTCTCGATATGTTGCACCTCGCTTTGGTTCATACCCACAAAAAACTTCTATTGTCGTGCTAAGGCCTCTAGTCGTTGGTGGAATTCTTTTGTCGTAGCGCTGTCAATGAATCACTGCTCTATCGCGTTGAAGCCCTCTACCTATCCAGATGCTTCTTCTGCTGCATCAAAGGGCTCTGCCCGCCAACGAATTTCTGCGGCTGTATGGAAGGCCTGCACTCGTCAAGGAGCTTCTACTACTGCGGATTTACTGCTAATGCTGTCACAGGGCTAATCGCTTCTCTCGTGATTAAAATTAAAAATAAGAGAAAAAAGAAAGAAAAGACTGAAGATATCGGAGAAATTTAGAATAAGAAATGGTTGGACAATATAAAATTAAAAGGAAAAATGGTCGCGTCCTCGATGCAATATTGAGTTTGGATAGCCTCCAACGTTTTCCGCGGACCAAAATGACCATTATCGTGCACTTTCCTAATTATCTCCGATTGTAGTTCTCTAGGTACAACTTGTCGGACTCCTCTAAGATGATGTCGTTTTCTATGGTGTAGTGTTTGTACGGCCCTTTCTCCAATAGCGCCCTCACTGCTTCAAGTTTCCCATCGAGTTTTTGTGCTCGTTGTATCCGTTCGATGAAGCGGATCGTATAAGGCCAGTATACTGTACTTGCGGCTTAAGGCGTCTACGTGGTGCATCCTACTTCTAGTCCTGTGCTCGATTTTACAATCGAATATCTCGATAAGCATGGCCCATCGAACCACCCTGAGTCTTAAGTAGCTACAGCGCATGGTCTGCTGGAAGGCGACGCATTCCGTCACGAATTTGAAGCTTATGCCCCTGAGGTAGATATCGAACTTTTGAAGGACCTTCACTACTGCCAATTTTTCTGCTCATGTAATATGTTGGGTGCATTTTATTGTCCTTCGGACACCGCTGGAGGATCATGGCGCCGTATCCATCCTTTGATGCATCCGCATATAGCTCTGTTTCTTTAGTTCTGCTGTATAAATGTACCATTGGAGCTGACATCAATGCTTGTTTCAGTAGCGCGAATGCCTTCTTTTGCTCTTCGCCGAAGTTGAATTTTGCATCCTTCTTAAGTAAATTTGTAAGCGGCCTTGGTATCAGCGCGTAGTCGGGATGAATCTGTGAAAGGTATTCGCCAGTTCTAAGAAGAACTGTAACTTCTTGACCGTTTTCTGCTCTTGCCAGCTCTCTACCGCTTCAAACTGCCTTCGTGCTGGAGCGACGGTGCTGTTAGTAATGGTGTAGCCAATGTACTCCACCCTTTTTTGCATAATGTACGATGCTTTCCAGTTAAAGTGTAGACCAGACTTCTCAGCTATTTTCAACAGCAGGTGTAAGTTTTTAGCTGCTTCTTTCTCGTCTTTCCCTTTGATAAAGATATTGTCGATGTAGATGACGACTATCTTGTTCTCGACCAGCTCCTTGAATACTCGGGTTACATACTCCTGGAAAATTGTAGGCCAGTTGCAGAAACCGAAGGGTGCTACTGTGGACTCGTACTGTCTGCATGGCATTACGAACGAGAGAATCTTGCGACTCTCTTTCTCGACTGTTCCGTGAAAGAATCCGTCTTTCAGGTCTAGTACTGTATTTATGTTCGATCCCTCAGTAGCTTCTAGTACGTCCTCCATTACTGCGTTGGAAAGTACCGTTTTTAACTTTTTTATTGGTCAAAACATAATCTATGCACACTGTTAGGGTGCCGTCTTTCTTCAGAAAGGTGAGTACTCGGCTTGCCCATTCAGAGTCACTTCTGGCTCTTACGCCATCGCTCATCCATTTGTCAAGTGTTTTGCATACGACACCCTCGTCCTTGGGTGACAATCTTCTTTGCCGACCGTGACTGGCGTCGAGTCGTTGAGCTCGAACCTCATGGTGACCGGTAACTCTGCCTGTCGTTGAGGTGTGTAGTTTCGGACTTTCTCTCGGAGCTGCTCGCTGACATGTTCCACCAACTCCGAGAATACGTCTTCCATATCTGCCTGTATTTGCAAAACGTAGTCACTATCTACCAGAGGCTCTATGTTCGGACCGCTCTTGCTAAGATAACACAACTGCTAAGACAACAGCCATGTCAAGAAGAGGCCGATCACCGATCAGCACTGTGAATGGCAGATTTTCCTGAGGTACCACCAAGTACCATATATATAGTTCGTATCTCGTATGATTGTAGATATATCCACTGCGCCGAGCGTTTGAATAGGTCCCCCTGAGCCTTCTAGTGTAGAGACCTCATTGTTCAGCAGGTACTCGCCTTTCCGGTTGATTTTCCTGAAAATGTTTTCTCGCAGATTGTTCCTATTTGCGCTGCTGTCCAGCTGGCACTCCATTGCCAACTCTCTGATTGTAGCAACGAACCTGCTTCTATTGCCGCTGCTCGCCACGTGATTGAGTTGAGTTTTCTCGTTGATGCTGCTGGCGTTTTCATCAATACTGCTGGTGTTTTTGTCGAGCTGTTGTTCTTTGGACAGCTTTTGGCCATATGCCCGGTGTCTTTGCATACACAGCACTCATGCTTATCTGACTGTGTGCAATCCTTAGCCAGGTATCTAGTTTTTTTGCAAACGTAGCACGTTTTATCGTCTCTTCTTCCTGGATCCTGTCTTCGTTCGTACTTAGCTCCTGAGTCTCCCTCCTGAATCGCGAGCATGTCCATTAGCTACCGCCACGATGTCGCACTCATGAGCAGTACTCTCAACTGCGTGTCCCTCGTAAAGCCGCGTACAATGTATATGCGCACCTCCTCGGCGGCTATACCTGTCTGAGAACTATGAAATTTCATTTCCTAGACGTAGGCAAGGATCGTTTCATCGCTTCTTTTCTTTCGCCTGCGCATCAATCTCCGTCTTGCAGTTGTGAAGTTCGAGACGCGCACTTATCGCCTCGCTATTACATTCAGAAAGACACGTAT
Organism: Platyscapa corneri; assembly: GCA_018907185.1. Classification (NCBI taxonomy): domain Eukaryota; kingdom Metazoa; phylum Arthropoda; class Insecta; order Hymenoptera; family Agaonidae; genus Platyscapa; species Platyscapa corneri. Next base: position 49,790 of record JACCHW010000165.1, read on the forward strand.
GCTTTGCGTATGTATAATTTATATTTACTTTTAATTATGAGTTTTAATAATAAAAAGTTTTTGTCAACAAATGGCAATAAAATATTGAACACTATGAACTGTAAATCACCCACATAGAGAGGAGAAAAAAAATAAAAGTCTTGTACGTAAGTATATAACGTTAAATATTGATTAAAATGTTTCAATTTTAAATTGTATTTACTGTTAACTCGGAAAAAAAATAAGAAAAATATTGGATGTAATATATATTTTCTGTTAGACAGAAAAATCTCAACGGATGTTTCTATTTCTTCGAAAACTTTACAACTATAAGAGTGCAACCAAATCTGCTGATGACCGCATCATAAAAAAAAGGTACAATAGCTCTAAGCGTAAGCGCTTACATACGCTAGGCGATGTTTAGTTTAGCGCGGTTGACCTGTCGCCGGCGCTTGGCATATGGCAAACCCCGTTTTTTTGTCGGTACCTCTCTCTTCTGTGTCACTCGTGTATATATATATATATATATATTTTTTTAAAAATAAAGTCACATCGCGTTTCCACAAACTTTTCCCACGGCGTTTTCAGTGTAATGTTTTCACCGCGTATTTTCACACAGAATTTTCTATGGAATGTTAACACAATAAATCCACGCAGAATTTTTCACACAGAGTTTTTATATTAAATCTACAGAGTATTTTTTATTTTAAATTCACACAGAATTTTTTTATTTTAAATTCAAATAGAATTTTTTAATTTGAAATTCACATAGAATTTTTTTAATTAAAACACGGAGTTTCACAATAATTCCACACAGTGAGTAAAAAAAACAATTGCGAATTTGGCGTCCTAAATTGTCCTCTAAAATTCTCGTGTCACTAATTTTTCTCCAAATCTTCACTTTATTCCGAACGAGCCCCCAAATTGTGGGATCATGTGAGGAAAATGGAAAAAGTCAACACTTATTTGATAAAACGTATTTAATCAATCACTGAATTAGAAAGTATAAATGTTACTTAAATATGCAACACGAATATAGATTACTATGCAGATATATGCTAGTATCAGGAAGGTCTTCTCTAGACTGATGGGCCCACAACGGGTCAGCCAGCTGAGTGGGGGGGGCGTCTCTTCACTCACCGTCGCACGTATTTCCGCTTGCTGCATGCGCCTATTGTATTCCCTTGCTCATTATCTCACTCACTCTCTTACTCTCTCTATTTCACGCTCTCCCAAGTACTTAGTCCCATTCCCACATATATTTGATCAAAAACTTAGACTTTAGAATGGAAATGGATGTATTTCTATTTATAAATGTGAAAATCGTATTTTTAAAATTTACTAAGGCTAAAAACCAATTATCTTGGCAATAATAAAGAAGAACAAGAATTGAACATTTTTAGTTTCTGATATCCATCCATTTGTGTAGTCTCCAGTTAATTTGTACCAGACAAAAGGTATAAATTTCCTGTAATATTCCTAAACGTGTTTTACAACAATATTATTAAATTGGCATGCTATAAGTTGTTATATTACTATAAATTAGTACAAAATATACTGTACAAAATACATCAAAAAAAAATTTTAACTTCATAATTTGTTAATTATACTAATTTGGAGTTATATATTATAGATGCTGCAGATAGTTGAAAATTTTCTTTGCTTCATTTCAGTTGACGTAAGATGGCTCACAAATACTAATTAGCACTTTTTCACGTTGGTGTCATGCCAGTATATCTAAAACATTATCTGGCATCACATCGGCAGTGACATCTTCAGATTCGTGCGGGCAATTCAAGATCTGCTCTAAATTTATCGTCTTGCCCTACGCACATGCCTGTGACTGTAACACTGCCTTCACCTCTTTTTGGAGTACGTATGATCAGATCACCTGATTTAAGAAAAAGTGACAAAAAATACTGAGAAAATAAATGAACGTAGAAGGAAGTAGAGGAAAAGGTAAAAAAATAAGTAGAGGAACAAATGTACAAGTCCAACGAAAGTTTGGACCTAGCTAGAGGAAGACATTCTTATTGACAGGAATCTTCGTGAATTCCACACTACGCTGTCGGACCTCGACAATTAACTGATATATAATTTTTTTACCTTTCCTTTTGCCATTTCTTTAATGAATTTATGAAGAGAGATTCGGTACGCTAACCGTCTTTTCCATTTTTTTCTGGCAATTATAAACCTGTCTTATCTTTCAAGCTTCATAATCTTCAATATTAAATGTTCTCAAAATATTTTTATTTCATTCTTCTAGATTAAGATTTTTTCTCTTTAGTTCCCTGAATCATGATTTTCAAGAAGCTTTTAGGCTACTTTTTCTATTGTGAAGCTATTGTGGAGTCAGTTTACATTTAATTGGCATATGTAAAATCAGTGTTACCAAAACAATCTTAATACAAATGCATATATTTATTTTAGATCACGTGTAATTTAATCTTTCAAGCCTCTACAACAGTTTTATTCTGAGAAATCGATTTATAATCAACAATATTCAGTTTCTGACTTTCATTCTATCAACTACGGTCTGAGGATTTTTTTTTTACAATCTGAAGATAATTTTTAGTCTTAGGATCTTCAATTCTATTTTTGTCATATTCCTTGTAATAAAAAAATATTCATTTTTGTTCTGTTTGATGCATCTGGATTTGCGTTATCTAAGTGTTTTTTTTTTTTTGTTATTCTTTCTATTTTCTTTAATTTTTGGAAAGAATTTCAAAAGATTCGCTGCCTTTTAAAATAAAAAAAAAACGCATAAGAAATGAAATTCATATCAAATCTAAAAATAAAATTAATTAAAGGCGATAAAATGGAAACATACAATACAATAATGACAAATCAAATGAAACTATAGAACGTGAAAGTCCATATTGTATTCTTGGCATAGCCCCAAAGATTGAATGTTGCCAAATACTCTACAAATAGTTAAATAAAATTCAAAATAAAATAAAGTATCTATTCTATAAAATATCTAATCTTAAACATAAAACGATGTTATATAATATTTTTAACGTTGAAAAATATAATAAACAATATTAAATGAATTAAAAAGTACTGTAAATCCATAAAACAACGTTTTCAAATTGACAAATAATATTTTAATACAGACTTGTTAAACTGAACATAAAATAGAAATCTAGTTAACATATCCATTAATGTTAAATAATATAGATAGTGGCAAAGGCTTAAAGAAAACATTAAAAACCAGCTTAATAATATGTTTGAGCAATAAATTATGAAATCGAGCGCATAATGTATTAGCATACAACAGAAGTAGGAAATTTTGGGAAGGAAAAAAGATCACGAGAATTGGAAAATAGAAAGTAGAAAATGGTTATTATAGATTATCGAAACTTTTATAAAAAAGACTATATATAATATGTACTACATTCTAAAAATCACTGAATAATTTGTAGCTTTCTATAGCTATATATACCTACATAGATGGCTAAAGAGTGAGAAATGCTTTACAACAATCGATTTTGATTTTAAGATAAGGCGACAAGAAAAAGCGTGCTACACCAGGGACAACCAAAGAACCGTATTTCTTTGAATTCTATCCTACTAATCCCTCGTTGATGCATATAGTATTACGTCGCATTCGCCAAGCTTAATAACTATTAGTGATTATTTTTTAAAAAGAGTAGAAGAAAGAAAGAAAAAAATGATGTGTTATGATCAAAGAAAATTAAAGAAAAATAACAGGGAAAAGTTAAAATTGTATGAGAGATAGAAAACTGAGAGAAATTGAAGGAAGCACTAAAGAGTGTGGTAGTGAACATAGAAAAAAAGGAAAAGGAAGGAAATTAGCAAGTATTGAGATAAAGAATGTTGAAAAAATTTATGCAGAAAAAAACGAAACAGTAGTGCAAAGAACTTAAAGAAAGATAGAGAAGAAGTGTAGCAGGAATGAAGTATAAAGGAGATAATTATAAGAGTTACAGAATATTACGGAAACATGGCTTTAAACAAATTTTAGGACAAAAACAATATTTGAAGAGTTTATAGAAAATGTGTTACTATCCGGAAATTAAATTTAGGAATGAGAAAACTGTAAATAATAATATAAAATAGATATTAAATTAAAAAAAAAAAATAGGTTGAATCACATTCTAATGTTAGAAAGAAAAAGAAATAAGATAGTGATAAAGATAAACAAAACGGTAATGAGTTTAGAAAGAAAGTAATAAACGAATCTTCGAAAAAATGTAAAGGTATAGATAGAAAATGTAGGAATATTCGAAAACAACATATATTAGGACAAAAAGAGGAAAGAAAATTATGGAATAAAGATGTATTTGAGACAATATTTTAATAATGACCTGTAAATTTAACGTGTGACTTTTATATGTAAACTTTGGGTAAAATTGTTATGTATATAATAAATTTCAAGCATTGTGTGTATTATATCAATAAAAAATAATAAATACTAAATAAAAAAATGTGAAATATATATAAATATATTAGCGATATTTAGAATGGGTAATGAAAGTAAAGTCAAGAACGACTGATTAATACAAGACGAAAGATTGTACATTGTATAAGAAATAAAAATATAATGTAGCACATTATGGAGAAATGCAATCCTACAAGGTTCAATGTATTCAAATAATAGAGTATTTTTAAAGATTTTAAACAAAAAAGATATAATTGTATTGTGCCTGATTCATTGGAACAAAGAAAGAAGAAAGCAGATAAGTGAAAGAATGGTATTGTAGAAACATCAATAACAGAAGTGGAAAAAAGAAAAAAATATATACATAAATGATATATAAATCACATATATATACATAACATTAAGTAATAGGAATACATGTAAATAATACAATGTATAAATTATTTATAAATAAATATTAATAATAATTATCGTGAATTGAAAACTTCACCAACGCTTTACACTTAATATATATAAATATATATATTATATCTAATATAAGTTATATATAATATAAAAAAATTAATTACCAGTATTATTAAAAAATTTTAATTAGTTTAAATCGATGGTATTACGTAGACATATTTGAGTGATTGCAGTAATTCAAATTAACTTTAATTATTACCTGTAGAAGCTTGTTAAATTAATATATACATAGAGTAAAATAATATATAAAGTATATATATATATATACTATATATATAAAGTACTTGAAATAAGTTAAATATTTATTTTTTCGGGTGTAATTTCGGTACAAATTATTAATTAAATTTTTAATAGTTTTATTAAATAAAAAATTATTAAAAATTCTACATGGTTTTTGTTATACATGAATATTTAAATAAATAATAAATTATTCTTATTTATAAAAACATATAAATATATCTTAAGATTAATTATATTGATTAGAATATTACCATAATTCTTATTTTTTTTTATATAATATTCATGAAAAATATCATCGTAAATATTTTTTATTATACCGTATTGTTACACAATTTATAAATGGACAGAATGTAATTAACTTATTAACGCGCCATTTTGTGGCGCGAACAGTGGTAAAGATATTCAGCGGCGCGTCGTTAAACAAACGTTTTTCGAATGCAGATATATGTATAACCTTCAACATGTAAACAATAATTTGGATATGTTGAAATTTTTAATCTACTTATTAAGTGCGGATGTACATTGTACGTCTTATAGGAAAATTTTAACGACTGACTTCGTTACAACTTTAAATTTTATCCGCTATATTTTCAGAGTAAAAAGAATATATAAAAATATTACGTTGACTATAATACCATATACAATCTCTATAACCTCTTTTAAATTATTCAATATTTTTTTATTTTGCGGAATGTAAATAGTATTATTTATATAATAAGAAGAGCTGTTAATAATATAGTGAAATTTGGAAGATTATGTGTTTCAACAACTCAAAAAAATTCTTAGATTCATCACTGCTTGTAAAACAAATTTTATTTTTAATTCTAAAATGTGACAACAATTTACACGTATACTCAAGGAATTATGGAATATAACTCGGACTCGAGTTTAGAAAATGAAGATAAAAGGATAAAAGAGACTGTGGAAAAATCTAAAAGTCAATATGAATGCCAGGCATTCTATAATAAAGATCCATTGGTTGGCTCTGTGAGTTCTTGTCAATTAATTAATGTTGCAAATATTACTACTACTTGTAAAAGAGCATCCACAGGAACCAACATACGTTTGGTACCAACAACGATTGGATCACTATCTCCTCAAGTAATGAAGTATTATCAAAAGTAAGATTTCTATAAAAATTTTTATTAAATTTTGTAAAATTTAGCTATATTATTAATTAAATAGTACATTAATAATTAAATTTTTCATAGTTCATCAGTTTTAAATATTTATTTATTTTTAAAAAGTTTAAAAATTTACTAATAAAATTTATTTATATTATCAGGTTTTCTCAGAGCTCCAATTTAAATGAGTATTTTAAATTACCTATTTTGACTAGTACAACTAAAAATGATGAGTATTTCTGCGATATTTATAAGTTAAATCTTAAATACTTACCCGATTCACGAAGAAAGCAAGATTATTTAAACTCATGTATTTCAAAAGAAAGAAAATGGAATAGACCTGTATTGACTGGACAATCTTCTAATGCTAAGCCTAGTGCTCATATTAAAGTTAGTATAAAATTTATAAATTTTCAAACTACCTTTATAATTAACATGTATAGTTTACATAATTAATTTTGACTCATATAACAAAGATAAATATATTAGTTAAATAATAAATTAAATAATAAATAATTAAAATTTATTTTTAGTGACCTAATAAATATGTTATATTAAATGCAACAGAATTTTATATTATTTAATAATAATAATATTTAATATTAACGTTTTTTAACATATTACTGTTAAATAATTACATAGCACTAATGTTAAATAATTATATGCATGAGTGTATGTTATGACTTTAATCAAATATACCAGTATAAAAAATATCTAAAAAAAGTTAATTATTCTTTACTTTTATATCACTAAAGTATAATAATGTGATATTTTAGTCATTAATTTATGAAAAATAATACATATTACCAAAATAACGAACAATTAATTTCTTATTTTTTTCTGGACAAGAGTTTCAAAATTTTGAAGAAAATTTAGTAATTCAGTTGATGGTATATCAAAGACATTATAAAAATTGTGTTTTTCAAAAATTTCACATAAAAATAAAATTTTTTAATTGTATGTATTCAAAAAACCTTTTTTAAAATTATTAAAAAAAACGTTAATTCTTTCTGGCAACCTGCTTTATGATATGTAAATATATACAATCCGGAGTCATTTTTATTATTATATTTAATATTTTATATTACAATAAAAGATTAAGGTAAAAATATAACAATTATTAATATTTTTAAAGTACAAATTTTGTTAATAAAAAACAAAGCTTTTGTTACAATTAAAAAAAAATATTTTTTTGTGAATAACAAATGAATTATTAAATTTATGTTTAAAAAGAATAAAAAATATAATGCGTGGTGTCTTGTCAATTTTTGGTAAATTAATGAAATAAAATATAATATTGCTAATAAGTCTATAATATTGACTTGAAATATATATATATATAAAAGTGATACTAGCTATTTATTGCTTTTTCTATTTTGTAGCCAGTGACAGCTGACAGTGAACTGCAACGATTTAATCTTCACAATCAAAAACAAGAGAATCAGAAACAGCAATTGTTCAATAGTAGTGAAACCATTATCACGAACGAGCATAAAATTACTGAGAAGAATCTACAGAACTTTCAGAGTGAGGCATCCATCGAGCGCAAGATTTCACCAACATCGAGCGTCACCTCGCACAAGCCTCTTGAATGGGATAGCGGTGCAGATGTTGGCTATCTATACGATATTAGCAATCCACAACAATTTCATTCGAACTATCAATTTCAAAATTTTAGAAGAATTGAACACATGGCTTTCAAACGTGGATGTTCCACCAAACTAAGGCTTGATCCGGAAGGCATCATTAAACAACAACAACAATCTTCTGCTACTATGAGTAAAGCGCTTGGTAAACCTGATGCCAATTCGACGCCTATTCTCGGTAGCCATTCAGGTAGTGAAAGTGAAGTTGAGATTACACCGATCGTGAAAAACCATAAAACAAGTATTATAGATTCGGATGAACATTTTAGCCTCAACGGTCAAAAGAAGACACAGGTTTGTAATTGTTATTTTTTAATCATCATATTACAATTAAGTTTTTTGAAAAAATATCTGCAATCTTTATTCAAAATATATTATATAATCAAAAAAATAATCACTTTGAAAATAAACGTTTATGTATTAAACATAAATTTTAATTTAATTCAGATACATAAATTCATGGATACATGTTCAATGTTAAAACTTTTTAATACATTATAGATTAATTAAACAAATCAAATAGATTAGTTTGATTAAGTTTAATAATATAAATTATTTAACTTGCTTAGCTATTTATTATGATAAATTCAGATTTGATAATTAATACTTAATTCATATAGGGTAAATTTTAAAAATATATTTATTATTTATTTATTTAATAAACAATTTATACATTTTTATTTACACTCTTGTGCACTCAATAAGTTTATATGTCAATAACTTTCAAGATATTTACTTATTATTTAATACAATAAATTTTTATGCTTTTATTCATATTTTTTATTTAGGCATTTAATTTCTCTTGTTTTTTCTACTCTCTTACTTCTACCTTGCTTGGCTGCCTCTATTTTGTTCTGTTTATTTTTATTTTCTTTACTCCAATGAATATTCTACCAATTGATTGATTTATCTCTTGTGGCATTGCATTTATCAAAAATGTATTTTTTCAATTCTTTTTCTTTATTACACAGTCTGCATATTCTGCCTTATTTCTTCTTCTTTTAAACAATGTCTATTGTTTTTTGTTTCGTTTCCATGTTTTTTTATTTCTTTATTTTTCCCATTTCCTTTTTTTTCCAAAAGTTGTTTGACCATCACGTGTTCAATATTTATTCTTTTATTGTCATACTTGATTGTTTTCTTCCTCTATTTTTACTATCAAAATCTGATCTCATATATTAAAATTGTTATCTCTCCGCAATTTTTATGTACTTTTTTTATCCCCTTTTTTGAATTGATATAATTATTTCACTTCTGTATTCTTCTGCATTTCTTTTCCTCTTAAGATTCATTTATTTTTTTCACTATTTCCTTCATTACCATTTTTCCCTGTATCTCCATATTTCATTTGTTATTCATCTTCTCTTGGTTCCCCTCTGTACATCCCTTCGAAGTTTGTCCTCCATATTTGTTTCTGGGTCCTTTTGTTTATCATCTCTTTACTCTTTCTCTCTTTGTTCACTAGCCTCCATAAGGTTTCATCAATCCATCTCGGCTTCCTCAATTTCTCTTTCTATAATTTTTCTTTTTTCTTTTTATCATTCTTCTGTATTGTTTTTTGTTTTTGTATCTCTCTCTTTTTTATTCTTTATTAAACGATTCCCATATCTGGTATGCCATCATCTATTTCTTACTTTCTCATCATTTTTTATCTGGTAGCTGGTCACTTTATATCAATTTTATTGCTCCTACTATTTTCCATTACGGCTTTCTTGATTTTCCTTTTCGACCAACTTAATTTTCGGCACCCTATCCCCTTCTCTTAGGCTTTTCTCATATTTTTGTACTGTAGCTTTCTATTATATCACTTACGCCTTTTTCTATTCTTCATTCTTTACCTCTACCTATTCTTGTAATTCCAGTCGCATTGGTGGATAGTTAAATTTCACCACCTCCATCTTTTTTTTATCTTTTTCACACTTTTTTCATTCATCAGTACATAGTATATTACGCGCCTTTTTTTTTTGATATACGGAAATTTCTCTCACCTATTTATTTCGTACTCTCGCCCTTTTTACTTCCATTCACTTAATTCATTCATTCCTTTATTTGTTTATTATCTTATACCAATATTTCCTCCCCCTGTCCCTTTTCGTTAACCTATCTTTCTTATTAACCGGTATGAGTATTAAAATCCCCTTTTAAAATAATGACTTTTCCTGTATTTTCTTTATTGATATCGGTTCTCTTTTATAACCTACGGTTTCCATCTTCATTTTCCTCATTTTTATATTTTTGTTCTTTTTATTGTTACTTTTGCCTTTGGTTCGTCCCATTTTACTTTTCCTCTTCACCTTGCTTTCTACGACCTAATACTCCTTTAATTTTTTTTCTGTTAGCTTTTCTATTACTTTTTTCTTCTTCTGTATTTCTTTAAATCCTATTATATTCTATTTTAGCAAGAATGTCCTATCTTGAGGATTAAACCTCTGTTATATTCTAATATACAATTTTATTTATTCTCCTGTCGAGGGCTCCATTGTCTTCACTACCTTTTTCTTCTGATTCTTGACTTTATCTTCCTTTTCTTGTTTAACCTGTCGATTATACACAGTTCCCTGTATATTTCTGTCCAACTGACTGGACTTTTCTGTTCCTAATATTTTCTCCAAAACTAATCCTTTTTTCGTAGCACTTCCTCTAGCGTTACTGTCCCGTTACCTTTTATTTCGGTCTCTTCTGCTTCCTTTTTTATTTTTCTGTAATGTTTTTGAATCTCCATTCTCTTTTCCCTTTTTGTATATGTTAGATTCTTCAATGTACACATTTGATCCCCTTAATTTGTATTTGTTTTCTATTATATTCTCTATATCTTCTTCATCTTTTTATCTTGTCCCTATATATCCTTTTTGTGATGGTCCTATTTTCTACGTACTTTTTATGTTTTATGTCCAATCCTATTTTGTAGTACCTTCACATTTTCACCGTTGTTTCCTTCTATATTTTGATTTCTTTCGAAATTAGATTCCTGCACATGTTTTTTCTTTTCTTTTCTTTCAAAATCCAATTGAGCTGCTTTGTTTATCATTTTTCCCTCTTTTCTTCCACGTACATGTGCTATTGTTGACTGTATTTTTTGTATTTTCTACTGTTTCCAGTATTTATTCTTTGTTATCCCTGATTTCTTTTGTCGATCGTTTCTTTTTTCCGACAGTTAATTTATTTTTATTTTTCCTTTTATCTTCTTTTCTAATTCGTCTAATTTGCTTTTTTGATTATTCCTTCATCTCTTTCATGCATCCTTTAAATGTAGATTTATTCCACCTGCTGGTTTTGTATCTTTGTCATCTATTTTTTCAATTTCTTTGATTTTTTCTTTTTCAATTTATCTCGGAGCGAAATTAATTTTTCTCTTTTCTTCTTTACTTAAAAAGTACAATGTTGTTTACGTTAATATTACAAATATCTTTGTTTTTATGCATTTTTTCTTGATATTTATTTTTGCTTCGAATTTTTTGGTGCATTTCGCGTTTTACCTTAGTGTGTTCTGTTACGTCCTCCATTTTTCTATTTTTTCTCGAGCACTATTGCTCCTTTTTTCCCATTCCCATAGAACGTTTCTCTCTTTTTATTTACTACACCTTAATCTCACTTTTGTGGCTTTTGTGTTTCGTATCGTTTTCTCACTTATTTCACTTTATTTCTTTCCTACTTTTTCTATATACATTTTTTTACACTTTCTCTCTAATTTCACAATTTATTATTATAATTTAATGTAATATTAGCTTTAGTTTTTAGGGCCTTCTTCACTTCTTCCGATACTTTTTCACTGATATAATTTGCAACGCATTCCCCTGAAGCTCTATATCGTGACTCTATTGAACGTAAATATTTGTTAATTGATAATCACAAAATAGTTAATTGATTTAATTATATTATCTTGTATTAGATTCTATTTTTTGAAAACTATTTAATTTTGAAATCATTGATTTAAAAAAAATTGATATATGTACATATTTGAAATAAAAGTTTAAATATTTACGAATTGAAAAATATTGATAAACGAAATTTTAATATAAAAATAGTTGATATATTAAAAGTTATCCAACGCAGCATAATTCATAAGCCAATATCAATGTTTAATGTACATTATTGTATACTGTTTACCGTTGTTCATAATTTTTTACCGATTCTTTTACGTTTAAACTTATTCGTTCAAAACTTATTTATAAATTTAAATAAAAATTTTCTAAACCGAAAATAAAAATCATACAACTAGCAACTAATTTTGAAAAGAAATAAATATTCATTTATACTCATTTATTTATTATTTTCAAGTATCAAAGAAAAACAAAAATATTAAAAATGTACAAAGTTATGTTTTTATAAATTTTCATTAATTAAAATTTATAGAATGTTTTTTTCACTTTCACTAAATTTTCGAGTTATGACAGAAATAAAAAATCTTTCTTTTCATTTTTCAAAATATTCTCCTGGTTGTTAGTATTGAATTTTCTAGTACTTCAATAATGTGCTATATAGTTTAATATTATTTTATTACTGCGTGTTATTTCTACTTCTATTAACTGTTATTTTTCGATTCATTGCCCAGTATATATCTAGCCGATATATTAATTCCATGTTTCCTTTATTTCCTTCATTCTTTTCACACACACAGTTTATAAAATAACGCACGCTCGCCTGTCGCCAACGGACGGCGCATGACAAGAATTTATATAATCATAAAAATAAATATTGAAATAATAATTAAAAATAAGTAAAGACTATGAATAGGATAAATGAATAATTTATATATATTATTTATAAATTTATACACTCGTGTCCTTTAAATTAATATATTTTTAGATAATATTATCATACATCACTATTTTATATATAAATTTTAAAATCTATTTCTATTTTTTATTTTTTTATTCCATTATTAATTTACATTTTTACTTATAACATTCCATTTCTATAATGTATTTCTTCTCTTTTGCATTGATTCCTATATCAGGGAATCCTCTAAGAATAGTTTTATCATTTCATTATCTTTGCACAATATACAATTTTTTTCTCTTTCTCAATCAAACATTATTTATTTGCTTTTATTTTATTTTACATTTTATATTTTGGTAATATTTTGATTTCAATCTTGTTTTTTTATTCTTAGATGTACGTTTTAATATATTAATATGTTTAATATTTCAAAGATATATTCTTTCTAATATTATGTTTTTGTATGTATATTTACATTTTTCAAAAATGAATCAATAAATTGCCAGTAACCCATGACTATCTACAAAATTTATCATATTCATTTTATAATCTTTTCTCTTTATTTTTAACTTTATTTCTGTTACTTTTATATCTCTTTTTTGTTCTTATTTCTACGTATTCTTAGATAATTATTACTACTTATATTACTATTTATTACTACTTATATTACTATTTATCACTACTTATATTACTATTTATTACTACTTATATTACTATTTATCACTTTAATTTTAAAAATTAATTACTCCTTTCGTTATTTTCACATAATTGCGTCTACCGTGTCTATATTTCTTCTTTTAAAGATTAACTCTATTATTTCACTTTTCTGTGCTTCATATTTCTCATACTAAAGTTTTCCTCGATATTTACTTCATAATTTTTAAATTTTATGTTATTTATTATTTTTGGTACATTTCTACCTACTATTTTAACTCTTATATTTCTTTTTCTTCACTTATTCTTTGTTTTCTCACATTTCTTTATTTTCATTTATATCTTTATATAACATGATTCTTTTTATATATACTCAGTTATTTCTATCTTTGCTTCTTATGTTGATTAGTTTATAAATGTTTATCTAATATATAATTCTATGCTTTTTTATTTTATTTTTTTGTTTATTTCATTTCTCTGAATTTTTTTCTGAATGTAACTATAATTATCTTTTTCTCTGTTTAAATTTTTTACTATGTGTACATTTTCATCGCGTTTTCTTGCTTTTTCAGAATTTTCATCTCAACACTTTTCACAATTTATCTTATTTGAATACATTTCTATTGTGAACTCATTCATATTAGATTTAATGTTTTTATTTCATCTCATTCTCCCATGCTATTTAGTTTATATATTTTTTCTGTAACTTCCTATAATATATACTTCACTGATATTTATTTATTTTATCTCTTTTTTCTGCTCTTACTTTTTGATTAATTTTTTTATCTTTCAATTGACTTTCTTTTTTGTTTTTTACCCATTCCCCCTCTTTATTTATTTGTTTTATAAAACTTATGTTTAATCCATACTCTTTCAATTTTTCTTCTGTATACTAACTTTTCTTTTTCTCTATTCAAGTCTTTAACAATTCTATTATATATGTTTCCAGGATTCGTTCTTTTTTCAGCCCTGCAATGTTTCTAAACCGAATTTTTATACTTTTTTTCTTTCATTTTCATTTTTCCTATCTTCTTGAGCTTCTTATAAATTTGATCTCTTCTTGTCTACTAAATCACATACGTTTTACTCACTTCCCTACTTCGACTACTTCTCTTTTATTAACTTTGCTATTCACAATTACAACTTACACACTTACCTGTATACTTCAATCCCATAGCAGTTCCAACAATTTCTTACTATTACCTTTCTCTTACACTTTTCTTTAAAAGTTTTTTCTTTTTATATAATTATCCTGCTCCTGCTAATATACTTTTTGCAATATTTTTTTGGTTTTTTTCTTTTCAGCTGTATTTTCATTCCCTTATTATTTTTTTATTTTTTTGTGTACCACGAATTCTTTGTTTTGACTTTCAAATATAAATCATTTTAAATTCACTTTTCTCTATTCTTTTTTGTCTATATCTCATTGATACTAATAATTGTAATTTAATTATTGTATTATTGTTCTCTTTTCTTTATCATAAATGACACTTGAAACCGAATGGTCAACTAGTTTTACGCATAATATATCAGATAATAATTATACGGTATAAATCTCAATAGCTCCATCACTTTCATATTATAAAAAATCTATATACAGTTATTGTGTTACTTTTTTTTTATAGATCTTTGACAATTTTGAAAAAGTTGAATACAGATTTTTAAATTAAGGCTTTTTGTTAATAGAATTTTAATTAATCTTTAAAAAAAAATTAAATTCATATTATTCTTTTTAATTTTAATTTTAGAAATAATAAAATATCATTAAAACTATTTTTCAAAGACTAGTAATTATTTCTTAATAACACCAAATATAATATATTTAAAGAAATTATTATTTAATAATAAACTCTTTTTCCTAAATTTTTTTATTAAATAACGATTTCTTGATTTTAATAATTTTTATAAAAACAATTTTCATGTAAAACAATTTCTGTTTTTGATAATCTTCTACATTATAAATTTTCGATTTATTATCAAATACAAATATATATCATAACAATGGAAAGAATAAAATTACGAATTATTAATTTTTTTTAAAGATTAATTCAAAAATATGTTTTATTGTAACTAATTATGTATTTATAATGTATAAATTCTTAAACATTGTAACTACAAGTGTTTATAATACGAATTTAATTTTGAATAGAGCTTTATAAAATGAATAATATTTTAATTCAGAGATTATTATTAATCATTATTCTAAAAATTAATATTATTAATATAAAATAATAAGAATGATAATAATTCTTAAGTAAAACTGATTTAGATTCTAATTTTATATAACATAAAATGAATGTAATTTGTAGAATAATTTTTTTTTTTTATGTATCTTATCGTTATTTATATTGTTGATTATGAAATACATACTCAATTAGTTTTCAGTACATAATAAGCATGTACCAAATTAATTATAATTCATTAAATTATAATTCTTAAATATTTTTTTTATGCATTTAAAGTGTTATTCGAAATGAAATTATTTGACAGTTTTTTCAATACGATTGTAATATCATTAATATAAAAAATAAAAACTACATAATAAAGTTTAATTTCAGAATTTAATTAAAATCTTAAAAAATTTTATTTTGAGTTGGAAAAAATTACTGTTAAATTTTTGTATTAATTTTTTAAACAAATTTTGAACATTTTCATCTTCTTGGCTATAAAGAATTATTAGATAAAATAAAATTAATTTTTTATTAAACATTTGATGTTAGCAAGACAAAAAACACTTATAAATTTCCCTATTCTCAGAAATATAATTTAGAGAATTCGAAATTAAAAACAAAGGCATTACCATTAGTTATGGCTACAAACAGCTTCAAATATTGCAACATCAATGATACAACTGAAGTATTACCACTAAAAAAAAGCTTGTCAATGAATTTATTAACCTTTCCAACGGCAAAATTGCCACTCAAGCGTAGCCAGAGCGAACTAAATCTATGTGGTAAAGAACAGACGGTGCCGCGACCAATTTTCGATTCAACGTCTTCTATCGCAACGGTAGTTAACAAAAAGCCAACAACGTGTAACAAGCTAATACAGACAAGCGAAAGAACATTTACGCAAGAATCTGTAGGAATACAAGTTTCTGTTTTAAAGGTAATTTTAATAACTATTTTTATTACTACATATGTATGATTTATATTGTTAATTTTTGTGACACTTTATTGCGCAACAATTGTAATTTTATATTTATATCTAAAATTCCACTATTTTATTTTATAAAGTTGATATTATTCAAAAGTATAGTACTTAAAATGTGCATGAAATAGTGCTCTTTGATTGTTTTATTTTAAAAGAATGCACATTATATCATTATAATTTATAATAAGTAATTCAATGCATAAATTATTTTATTTAAAAATTTTTTAATTACAATTTAATAATATTTACTTTATAGAAACTTAAAAAATTTTCATTGTTGTAATATATTATAAATGAATTGATTTTACAAATTATTTACTAACTTACTATTTAAATAAAAGTTATTTAATAAAATAACTATATATTCGGTACCTCCCGAAAAATAAGTATTTATATGTTTCAAATAGGTAAAGTAGTACCATTTTTAAATATTGTTTTTAGAATTATTTTATGTTCTATAATTTATTATTTTTTATAAACAATTCATAGATTGTTATTTATGTTCTTAAATGTAATCTAGATTTCTTGAATCTAAATTATTTTTTCACATATTCACATTACTTAATATTATGTACGTTTACACTTATATTTATATATATGATTTATATATTTATTCATTTTTTCTTCTTTCTTTTTCTCTCGTGATATTTTTAGACTTACTTGGCTGCTTTCTCCTCTTTTTGTTCCAATGAAACTTGTATAATAAATTTATATCTTTATTTTCATCTTTCAAAATATTCCCCTGAATGTTACTATTGGATCTTGTAACACTGTACTCCAATAATGTGCTATATGGTTTAGTTTTATTTTTTATGTTCATACCTCTTCTATAAATCAGTGCTTCTTGTTTTTTGTTGTATTACCCTTTTTAAATCTCGCTAATATTTTTGTTTTATGTTTCCTTTTTTTCTTCATTATTTTCTATCATAAATATATTTTCTATTAACTTCTACATATTTCAAAATTTCCAGTTTATTAAACCAAAGTTGATGTCCTATTTTTAAAGCTTTTATTTATTCTCATTTTATTTCTCATCTTTATATTTTTTTTCTAGAAGTAACATGATCATTTAATATTATACTAAAGAATATTGTTTTTTAACAATAACTTTTCTCTCTCTTTTATTTTTATTTCTATTTCTTTCAAAAACTTTAATTCATCTATTTGTATTTTTATATAATTTGAGAGGATTTCTGCTTCTTCGCTGTTTATTATTTTGTTTTCAAACTTCATTATTCTCGTAGTTGCCTTTTTTCATTCTGTTTCTGTTTGTTTCTAACATCAAAATATGATCCAGTATTATTTTTTCTAGATTAAATATCCAATTTATGTATTCTTTTTGTACCTTTGCTGTTTCCTAGCAACATAATAGTCTATAATAAATATACCTAATGATACATATAAAATTTATTTATTCATATATTTATACATTTTTTAATATATATTTAATTGTTTACTATTCAAATAATAATGATTTTTTTATTTATTTATTTTAATATTTAAGAATTAATTAACAAAATCAATACTCAAGCAATTTTTTGTTTCAAAATTATAAAACTGGTACGTCTATAAAAGTTTTCATTTGAAATCATATTTTTAAGACTTATAGAATCTAAGTTAATTAAAATAAAAATTAATATAAAATTCTTTAGAGATTTACATATGAATAATTATATTTTTTTACTAAAACAGGAAGAAAAACCATTGCTTCCAAAAAGGATAACTAGTTTAGCTTCAAGAACGCTGAATTCAATATTAAAAAATGCTAAAAGTTCATGTAAAATTGAGAATCCAAAAAAGTCCAGTTTAATGAATGGATCAATTATAAAAGAAAAAAATTGTAAACAAGAAGATAGTAGCTCTAACTCATCACATAATGTTTTTTTACTGCCTCAAGTTAACGATAATGATAATATTTCTGGTAGGACAAATTGTTATTAATTTTTTAAGTAATTTTGTAACATGTTATTGTAAATATTTATCTTAGAATTTATTCTACCAAAAGTAATTAAATTGATTTAAAATACCCTTGATAATTTTTCAAAAGTGTAAACACTGAAAATTATTTAAAAAATAAAGTGTTGAATCAATAAATTCTAAAAAAACTACAAATACATCATATAAAAAATTATGTTTTAAAATTTTTTTTTTATAAAAGTCAATATATTTATATGAAACACATCAGCTTTTTTTTATCTTAATATACATTCGTTTTAAGTTTTCATGATTTCTTGTTATATTAGTTTATATATTATCCGTTTAATGTGTTTTCTTTTAATTCATAATTTTATTGTTCATAACATAATTGTTCGAACATTAAAAGTTTTTTAATATTTTTTCAAAATAAAAAAAATTAACTAAAAATTTATTAATATTAATTTTGTTAACTATTTTATACAATCTATTAAAATAAAAATTGAAATTAATTAAGTTAAAAAAAACTTTTGCAAGAAAGTAAATTCGTTATTTTTCATAATAATTTAAAAAAGACATTTATAGAATAAGCTCATCATGTTTAAAAAGTCAATTTCATTTAGAATTAATTTGTGGAATAAAATTTAAAAGAAATTAAAACATGAAATATTCTGTACGTAAGGTAAAAAAATTAAATATTCGCAAAGTCTTCAACGATATATTTTAGTGATTTTTATTTTTTTCCATAGACCATATCTACGAGAACGTACCGAATGACAGCATCAGCCATGTATCCTCGGTGGATACAGGTTGTTCTAATTCAACGATGCCTAATACAAGTTCAAGCATTGATGAAAAACTGTGGGGCAATTCGGATAGTCTAGTGCGCGACATTGAGCGTAGTGTTAATATTCTTAAAAGTCTTATAGATGCAAATAAGCTTGAAAAGCATGTGAAAAAACGTTTAATATACCATGTAATTAAGAGGCTAGTTAATGCCAAATACACAGATGACAAAATTGAACATAATTTAGAGGAAAATGTACCGTGGAATCCAGTCAATGCTAGGAATAAAGTTTACCGAACGGAAATCCTGCATGCCCTTGCGAAGAATGCAACAGAATCATCGGAAGATTGGAAACCATTACATAAAAAAAAGAACATAAAAAAATCAACGTCAACACATGGAGTTAGGATCATTAAAGACATCGTTAATGTGCCTGGTAATTTCATTTTTATTAGAATAAAATTCAAGGAAAATTAAATTGACTTTGTTTTAATATAAATTACGTTCGTACATTATATATCGTAGATTATATATCATTATATAATATATATGTTTATTTTTATTACTTCATATTTTTTGAAATCTATGAACCAAATAAATCTTTAAAATAAAATCGGTTTTATTTATAAAAAATAAGCAAAAGTATTAATTTTTATGTTAACTTCCTTATTTTTATTCAAATGTTAGAATTTTTTACCAATAATAAACATATGAATACAAATAGTAGAAAAATGATAAATAAATATGTAAACCAAATTATTTCGCCTGTACATAAATATATATATGTATATATATACTTAATCATTGTTCTTTCTTAAACCATCATAATCATTATATATTATACTTTCTTATTATACTTTTTATAGTTATGCTTAATGAAATGATGAGTATATCCTAGTTCTCATTTGTTACTTGAATTACATAATTTATTTTTAAACAGTGTTACAATAGAAACAAATTTTATCTCAATCAAACGTGATTATTAAGTAACTGTATATACTGTGAGAAGATAAAGAATAATTTGGAGAAACTGATCCAAATATATAATGTGTTTAACTCATATAAAAATAATCTGCCATAACTATACAACTTTCGTATCAAACTGTTTATCAATTAATCATTTTTTGCAGATTCAATTTTGTAAAATCTCTTTCATATTAGTATTATCGTTTATCATGAAATTGGTATCTGTAATATTATTTTATAATTATCTTTATTTATTTAACAATTAAAAATAATAGATTATAATAAAAAAGGTCTAAAAATTTAATTAATTGAATGTGATGTTTTTTTAATTATAACAACAACTTATGTAATAATATATTCTTTAAATTCAGCGGAAATGGACAGTAGCAATAGTGATAAATACGATAGAAATACAGAGAGAACTATAATGGACGGCAGAAAAGCAAGAATGAGCTTGAGAGTGGATGACTGTGATAGGCGTAGTAGCATACCAACTAATAAAAGTGAAAGCTCTGAGTGTTTTCTACCCCGAAGGGGATACAATAAAAATAATAATAAAAAAGAAATATTTGTAACTTCTACTTGTAATAGTTCTCCGCAAGATCAGAATAGAGCATTTCTAGATGCTGTAGTCAATGACAGGTAAAAACAATAATTATTGATCACCAAACTTAATGAATGTGGCGTTTATTTTAATGTTTTGAATTACAATTTCTAAACAACATGTTTATTTTTTATTAAAAATTGATAAATAAGAAATATACATAGCAAAATAATTTTATTTTACTCTAAATAGACGAAGCTCAATAGATATGAGCAATGAGGCTGCTGGTAACAGTATGGATTGGCGTTTACCAACAACTGTTTCAGAGCATATGTATGAACTTCATCATCTTAGCAATTCTGACTCAGGTGACGTTAAACTTATATCCTATGCAGAAATGGAAAAACGTAATCAACTCATTTGGATAACCAATGAAATAAGCCATCTATCAAATCTTAAAAAACTTCTTGAACAGCCAATGATAAAATCCAAAAGAGTTGATCAATGCTTACCACAAAAAATTAAACATCAGCAACAACAAACAAGATTAAAACAACAAAAGATAATAACTTCAACTTATAACCATCGAATTCAAAACAGCATTACTGATAGTAATTTACTGAATAAACAGTGGTCCTCTCATTGTAATCTCGCAAATTTTTCATCAATCGATACGAATATGATAAGACATTTAAAAAAACGTAATAGTTGCACTCAGACGGCTACCGGTTATTCATTTGCTTATTCAAGAACCGGCAGCGAAATTGTATCAGCAATAATTCCGAGTTCCAATATAAAATTAACAAATGTCCATATACAAACTTCAAAATCTTCACCATCCATTGTTCCGATTACTTCCACTTCTAAGGTAAACAAATTTAAATGTATTCTAGTATTTTGAAATTAATATAATTTAATCAATTTTTCGAGTAATTTTATAATTTTTGTTTGTATTCTATATATATAATTTGTAATCTTAGTTTGTATGATGACTGAATTTAACAAAGTATATTTAAGTAAATAATTTATAACATGGAAATACAATGTCAAATATTGTATTAAAAAGATATAAAATAAGAAAACATAGAATCTATAAAATTAATAATATTAAAAAATAATACTTTAGTACATGCAAATATATATATAACTTCATTTTTTCACAATATCATATGTATTTATACGTAATTTGTATTAATCGTGTAAATTTTACAGTAACGTGTTTTACACTTAATATAAATCCAAGTTAAATACAATTAAAATAATATTGTTTCAATATTTATTACTTAAGTATATTAATTTTATTTGATTTAAATTTACTTAAAATACATAATATTATAGCATTATGTTATATATATATATATAATTATGAATAAAATTAATTCGAGTAATTACTAATATCGGATGTTAATTAATTTTTGTTTTTTATAACTTTATCAAATTATAAAAAAATTTAAAGATCCTTATTTTAATTGAAGTAATGTATTTATATGCTATTATATTTATTTTAACGTACTATAATAATGATATTTCCTGAAAATAAAACGTTATAAAAAAAATTTTAAATCTTATATTCTGTATATATAATGATAGTTAATCAGCCAAATCTAATATGATAGTAAAATTGCTGAATAATCTTAATTTTATATTATTTTTTTAAATATTTAATATTTATAAACAAAAAATAGTTGATACAAATAAACACTAAGTATAATTTTATGCAATAGTAGTAAAATCAATTTTTTTTCAATATTCATAAGATTAATTATTTAAGATTAATTAATATTTTCACTTACAGATATTTTAAAATTAAATTACATTGAAATACTACTTAATTTTAACATAAAATTGTAAATATAAAAAAATATATATTAATATCGTACATTTATTAACTTATATTGAAATACAACTAGTATGTACTGTTAAAATTTATAAACGGTAAGTTTCTAATTATTTAAAAAAACTTTTATATTATTATTTATTTATTTTGAAATTTATGACTAAAAATATATAAATGTTTAGTTATAATTTCCTTTATATCCCTCATAAATTAAACATTTTTTATTTAAAGCATAAAGAAAAATATTTTTTAACTTATGCCGAAATCTTTTCAGTGATAAGAAACAAATATAGTACAAAATTTATAAATGAATCTCAGAATTATATTTATTTATTAATTTATGCTTATCTATTAATTAAAAATAATTAAATTCAAACCTAAAATTTTTTAATTTTTATGAATCATTTACAGTTATACGTGGATTGTCCGATTCATCAAGCTGTTCCTTTAAATTGTACTTGTAGCGAACAAATTTGCCAATTTTGTAAATCCAATTTATTACAACGTCGGTTGTTAGTTGAAGATAGACAGGATTTGCAAAATGAGGCTAAGTTTGTATGTAACGATTTAGAAAAAGAAATTAAAAACCAGATAAACAAAACCAAGTTGAAGTGTACATGCGAATTTAATCCTAAAGGAAATGATAGTCAAAAGTTGAAAAAATCAAAGAAATCAACGACTTACAATCAGAAGTGCAAACAACATCGCTGTGAAGGTCGGTAAAATTTTATATTTAAAATAGCTATGTATAGTGTACATAAATATTCTATTATTATTTAAGTGACGTAAATTAATTGAATTTAAAATTTATAACATCATATAAAAATTATGGCTGAAATTTACCAATAATATTGAAAAATATTTATTAAATTTTCGATATCTGTTACACTTATTTCTAAAGTAGTCTTGAGATAATATAAGAAATATAAAAAATAATAATAAAGTTTTATCACAGCATAGTTTAAGAAGTAATGGTGGAACGTCTCCAGTGATGTTTTAAAAAATCAACGAGAGATAGTTTAAAAACAGCTAACTGTACTGTTTTAATGAATTGAACTAAGAACGATGGTTGCATGATCATCACTATAAATTTTATCAACTTAAAAAGTCAATTTGATTAACAAGATATAGTAGATATAATTAAAAAATTTAACTAGATTTTTAATCACACTTCGTATAAAGATTTACAATTAACTTAATTACTTATGTAGAAATATGTATATATGTATATATGTAGAAATATGTATGAAATATAGAAATATGCTTTAAAGTATTGTGATTTTATTTTATAAACTTATATTATTTATATATATATAATTATATATATATAAATATTAATAATGATATAACACAATTTATTTAATTATAACTAAAAATTTTTATTAATATAATGTTATTCTTACTTGATGTTTATTTTCCTTGCAGACCCTGTAAGCTTACAGAGAAGATTTAAATTATCTGAAATATCTTCTGGGGAGTTCTTAAATGATTGCGAATCTGATAACAATAAGCTACTTTGTGATTTCGAGAAGATGAATGTAAATAAATCTTTAAATAAAAAGTTACTTGATAAAACTACTAGCACAGGTTGCAATTGTGAATGTAAAAAGATAGAAGAGATGCAGAATAAATGCTTTGAGTATAACTATTATTTAAACACACAGGTTCAACCATATTATTTTGTTGATTCGAGCAAAGAGTTAAATAATTCTCAAGATAATGGCTGTTCTAATGTGTCAAAAGATCGAGAAAATTCACATCCAAGGTATATAAAATATATTATTAAATTTAGCTTAAGAAGAGGTTTCATGTTTTTAATTCAGTTGTGGAACATTGAAGCGACTAAAGCTGATGGTCACTTCAAGGTTAGCGAGAAAAGGATACCCTCCCCTGCTTAGTCGTGGTGATTGGAAGAAAATTATACAACTACTACTCTAAGTTTCTGCGTTTGATTTTCGCCCTGCTAAAAGTAATTATATTCTATGGGAAATGAGAAGGAGTGGTGGAGTGGAGGACAGCAGTATTCGATCGGCATTAAAAATGTCGTTATCGTTGTTAATACTGTTACTAACGTCCTCCATATCCAGAGAGATGTTCAATGTGGATATCGGATCTGATATGTGCTTGAACCCTATCCTGTATTTATTGTTATCATCAACTAAGGTTTTATTAATCCAAGTAGCAACTAAATAAATGTAATTAAAATTTCGATGTCTGGGCTTTTTTTAATTTGGATAACGGATCTTCGAAGTTTCTAAAATCTTCTACAATGATATGGTAATAGTTAGATATTACGACAAGAAAGTACTTTGTTGTATTTAATGTTGTTTGTCATATAACACTATTTGCATGTTTACATGTTACAGTCTAATTGATTTTTGTAATATCCAATTTTTCATTAATCAAAAACCTAGCCTATCACTACCCTAAAATTATTCCTATCTGCCATTTTATGGGTATCCAAACCTTCTTCATTTTTTAAACGCTTTTCTTTCATTTCTAATTTATTTTTCTTTATTTTTCATTGCCTTGTAAGTTAATATGACCTATCATCCTTATAAACATACTGCATGAGAGCATTTTAAGTATGCTTTATATCTATTTTAATATGCTAAGACTTTTAATATGTTAATGCTTTTATGCATTCATAAGATTTCTTTTTTGGTAATACTTTTATTCTTTTATCTAAAAACAACAATTGAAATAAATTTTCTCTATATATCCGTAACTTCAACTAATGATTTTGTTAACGTAGTTCAATTATCGCTTCAAATATCTATCTGATCATATATGATCAAAAGAAAATTAAAACTAAATTACTTTTTAGGAATTAATAAAGGCTCTTTTGCAATTCCATACATATTCATTTCTTTTAACTTGCTGTCTAAAATAAAATTAAAATATTTGAATATTAGTAGTAAACAGGTTAAGTTTAGTTAAATGACAGTTAACTCAACTGACACCATAGAAATAGCATTTTATAAGAATCTATCAGACTAAAAACTCACTACATGTCAAACATTTCAGTATCACCTTCCATAATCAGGATTGGAATATTATTTACATAGGTCTGGTACAAAACTCAACTTTTTTTAAAAATGAAATGTCTAAAAAATAAATGTGGAGTAGCCTGTCATAACACCGTTTATTTCCTAACAGAACTTAACAGATTCTAGATTCAGCACCTGGTATTGATGGAAATATCATGTTCATAAAAAGCTGTAATAAAATTAATTTATATAATTGAAGATCCCCTTTATCTCTAGTATGATTAAGAGCACCACTGCTTTATTAGTCATTCTTTGTTAGATAAATACAATTTGATATTTAATATTTAATAATTATAAAGATGATTTGTATGATGCTTTAAATTTTTAAACTTTTTAGTACTAAATTTTTTTTTAAGCATATTGAAAATTTGAATATTACAAAATTATTTCTTAAAATAAAATAAATAATAAAAAATATTGTTTCATTTTCTTTAGTTCAAAGTATAGCTCGCGAATGGTTAATAATTCGACATCAAGTGACTACAAGTGTTGTCGGTACTGTGGTATAATTTACCAAAATGAGCGAAACTGTGAATGCGTTGTTAAGAGTTATCCAAAGTCAGTGGCATATGAATTATCTTTCGTAGATGGCAACAAAAACACTGACCCAGTTTACTACAATAAGGTAGACAACGAAATCAAAAGTGTAGAAAAACATCATGTATCGGCGAATGTCCTATTTCGCGAAAATAATAAAAAAAATTGTGTATGTGGAGGTTTTCAACACACGATCCAGCAGTGTGATTGCAATCATAGCAAAGAAAAGGAGTCTTGTATATTCAACATCGACAAGAAAACAACCTTGCAGGTCTATATAACATTTATTTTCCAAGTTATTGATCATATTCTCAAATATATTGTCAAATCGTCATAGTTTTTAAGTTTTTTTTTTTAAATATTTTATAAATAATAAAATTTTAATAACTATTACTACCATTATCTATATATATTTATGTATAGAATATATAAATTAAAATATTAATCTGATTTTATTTTATTTTAGGATTATTTAACTTCTAACCATCCTAATTTTGCTGAACATGTTGAAACTCGACGTCAGTATGTATCTGAAATACAACGACTTCGTCAGCGTAGAAAAGATAGACGAATACAATTGCTATCAATGGCAACTACTACAACTAATTTCATAACATCACCAAAACCAACTAAAGTTACGAGTAAGAATTTCAATATACATATATTATTTTTAACAAAATAATAAGTAAATGGAGATTTAAAAGAAGTACAATGACTTACTTTTATCTAAAAAAATTTAAGTTGTTTTTTAATTATAATACGAATAAATATTTATAATTATGCAAAATAAACTTAAAAAATATTATTATTTTAGAAAGTAAGAAAACATAAATTTACAAAATTATAAATTAAATTCCTTAAATTAATTTAAAATTATAATTTTAAAACTTAAATACATAAAATATTGTTGGCTATTTTTAACACGTATATAATGCATATAAAAAAATATTTAAGAATGACTAGGAATAAAACCATTCTTATTAATATATAAAAATATCTTATGAATGACCTAAAGTTTTAATTGTGAAATAATATCTTATTAAGATTTACATCTTTTATTTATAGAAGGTGTACAAAGAAAAATTTCCGAAGAAGATATGAGGACAAGACTACGAAAGCGATATTTCCAGCTTTCAGAAATTCGAACTAAACGTAAACAACAGCAATTACAACAACAAGTAAGATGCAACAAACTAATGGCCAAAATATTTTGTAAAAAACTTCAGCAGAAGGTCCTGAAAGGTCAGGTTGATCTATCACAAAGTTTGAGCGTAATATCAAATTTATAGCAATGTATATTCTTTTTACTTGAAGAACGATACTTTTCTTAAAATTTGAGGGAAAGTGAACGTTTTCATTTTTTGAAACACGAGTTTACATGAACAAATATTTTTTTCTATTAAGTTAAGGAAATTCACGTACCTTTATATAAGAATAATTATCATGACATTTCATAATTGTAATTGACTAATATATAAATTGCGAATAATTTTTAAATTGCAAAATAAATTTTTCAATCTATTTATAATTTTTTTCGTATTTGCAATTCTATCTATATTTGCAATCTAATTCTCTAATCAACACAAAAATTTTGAAAAAGAAAACCATGTTCATTACAGAACAATGACTTATATTCTTTGTTATGATTTTTGTAAATTATATTAATTCAGATTCTTATAGAGATAATATATAAATTATTTATAATATAAAAATTTGATTAGCTAGAAAATATTATTTTTATACAAATTTTATGAATATCAATTGGACATTATACCAAATATATCAGAAGAATTAGAAAATTATTCAAATAGTAATCAAGTTTTTATTCATAAAATTATTTTAAAAAGTCATTATATATAATTATTGTAAATACATATCTATCATATAATATTATAATTATGCATTAATTTATTAGCTAAGTTTATTTTATCGAAAGTGTTCAATTATAATTATAATATTTTTTTATTTAAAGCAGACTGAAATATTATTTTACATAAATACATCAAGAACCTATAAAATATTATAAATTTCAAATACAAAATTTTGTAATATTTTCTAAAAAATTAAACGGAAAATGTTAATATATTAGAGGTTTCTAAAAATTTATTGTAATTATTAATACATTTACTATTTAATACGAATATTAAAAAAAAAATTGTATAAGATAAAAAGTCTGATTACTATTACTATGTGTATTTCAAATAAAAATCTATAAAATATATAATTGCTATATTAAAATGTAACTACGTTACATGTACTGTATATTAGAATAATTGATTTATAAATTTTTTTATTAAAAATAATTATTTTAACGTGTTTTAATAACAAACTCTAAATGATGATAATATAATTATAATATATTTATTAATTTATGTAGTTTAATAAAAATCTCAACTACAAAAGAGACTTTCATAGAATTCAATGTTAACATCAATATTATAAATTAATTACTTGTGAATAAATAGTTATCAATCTAAGTATTCAATTTTAATTTTTTTTAACCAAATTTTTAAAGAAATTATTATTGATTTATGAAATAAAAGGTCTGTAGAAGAATTTATATTAAATCGTAAATATTAAATATAATATATATTATTTAATGTTACATTAAAAATTCTTAAATTTATTATGCGCATATTACAATATTAATCACATATGAAAATAGATTATTTTCAATTCTCCGAATTCTTCTGAATCTTGCCAGAATATTCAGACTTTTTTGCTTTCCGTTCCTCCTTCCCCCGTATAAATACTTTTCTCATGTAAAAAGATATTAGTATAATAAAAAATTCATTACAATATGACAATTTTTACTTTTTTATATATTTAAAATTTTAAAAAATCTCTATTTTACAATTTAAAATATGTATATTCCTACAAATTATGTTTTATACCTGTTATTTGCGAAAGAGGGATTGGGGAAGAATGCCAAACAAGAGGGAAAAATCCTCTGCATTCTGTTTACTCGGATGGCCGTCCGACTTGCTATATTGACTCATTTTGCGATAATCTGTTTACAACTCCATATTTTGAATTCTCTTTGCGTGGTTGCTCGAACAGTGTCGCGTAACTACGCACCCGATGCACTTATTATGACAGCTAACCCCGGCCTACTTACTTGTGCTCAACACATACTAAGCAACTAACTGTCCCATCGTCTACAATACGTATGATAATTCTTGTTATTGATTGCAGAATGATATTGTTCTAATATTTTAATTACTATTTATATTACTATATATACAGTGTGAAGATACAAACTATTATCAAATTACCATTAACATTTAGATAATTTAAATAAAAATAGAGTACTACCAAAAAAAATTAAATAAAGCATATTATAATATTGTTTTGCTCGGATGTGTAAAATTTATTTTTTTTTTAATATTTAAATAAAAATAATTTTTAAAATCTTTTAGAATAAAGCTAAATATTTAAATTATATTATAATATTAATATGAGAAAATAATAAGTTTTTCTACGTCCTTAGAATATGGGTGGCTATAAAGCTTCTTAAATAAATAAAATTCTATATTTGAAAGTATAATCATTATATATAGTACTTCATGATTATCCAAGCACATATTAAAACGATGACAACAGTTTTTACTATCTTTATAACGATCAGTTATGAAAATAAAGCTCAACATTAAAATCTCAATCTTGCTTCTGCGAAATTTTTAATTCAAATATTGTTAGATACCATTGAAGAAGATACTGAATGATGAATTTTTAAACTTAAATCAGGAACATAAGAATACTGTAAAAATTTATTAACAATGCTCTTTCATTAATTCTCTGGGAAAACATTCAATAGTAAATGTATATATAAATTTACTTATTGATTAATAGTTTGTACATTCTTATGCATAAATCAAATTTCAAAAAATCTATTGAAAAGATAATACGTTGTAAACCTTTTCGAAGTTTCGCTTTAAAAGCCTTTCATTCTTGCTTATTTTATATTTTTATTTTGATTATTTATATTTAAATGGGTGTTTACACGAAATATAATATTTGATTACATGTTTAGACAAAAAATTTTTCTTATTTTTTCGTCAAAGAGAGAATCTTTTTTTACTTCAACATATACTTATTGTATAATTATTTCTATTGTGACGTCTTAGATACCATTATTTCGTGTATTCACGTAGTTGGTGCCATGTCTATAAATTTCATTAATTAAATAGCAGTTTAATAATAATTTATTATTAATAAAAGAGTTATATAAGATATCGCCTTTATTAGTTGCAATTCAAAAGCGATGGTTGCATACAGTGCTGTTATCATCATTTTGTATTTACTGACTGAAGAGTTCAAAGTTCTCTCTTCGCGTATCGATTTTTTAAATATTCTTTAAGTAATTTTAAGTTCCAGACTTTTGAATCATTTTCACTGATAAACTTTAGACTAGGCTTAAAACTTTTGTACAGAGCCGAAACTGAGTTTTTACAATGTAAAAACGTGGCCGAAATTAACATAAAAACAAGGTAACTGGATGATTGAAACCATATTGTAAATTCTGTGTTATTATGTATAATATCGGCAAGTTTTTTAAAGGCTGATAATCTTGTGGTTAAACATATAATGCGGTATGCGAAAGTTGACTCTAGTTTTTCTTGCCAGTGGCTCACATTTTAGATACGCCGAGTTATACAAATAGCCTAAAATGTGCTTCCGGTGGCGTAACAACCTCGCCATATCAATGACCATGAAATAATTATTAAATAATAGAATGTGAGAAATTCGATATAATGATTTTTGTTCGGTCGCGAGATGTGGTAGTAGTTTCATTGAACATATTTTACTTGTTATATTTAAATTTTCTTTCTCGTAGTTCTTTAATACATTTCATAAACAGTTTTTTTTCTTATTATTTTTATTATATTGCGTTCTTTCATCGACTTTTTCAATGAGTCTTGAGTCCAGTGTTATTGGATGTTGTTTGATATTCTTATGCTTCTTTTACTTATTTTGTTTATTCTTTCCTTCTATTGATATCGTACAAATTGTTTCGTTTTTCATCTTCGTTCTTTCTTGTCCATTGAATTTTATGTGGCGTCGCGATGTTTTTCTTTTTCCCTTTAAATATTTACCACTATTATTCGTAGTTTTTCTCCGTTATTTCGCATTCTTCTAATATATGCTTTATTGTTTCCACATATTTTTGGAAAAGTCTCCATTTTCTTTCTTCATTTACTGGCCAATGTGTATTGTTTCGCGCTTCATTACCCATGTGAAATTTCGCTAGCATTTTTATTCCATTTTTTCTCTCCGAGCGTTTTTTGCCCTTTGTTACTCTCTGGTTTCTTTTCCATCTCTCAATGCGACCTTTAGGCATTCTTTTAAGATATCATCATCTTCGTTCATTAATATTTTTCTTTCAAAGTTTATTACTCTTTTGGCCACCTTGATGTGGAATTACATAGTCTTACTAATACATAGACTAATGACATAGTCTTATATCGTTTAGATTATTTCTTTTTGTATCTAGCATTAGGATGAAATCTGGGGTGTTTTTCTGTCCACTTGTAGTATCCATTTTATGTATATTTTCTAAACTTTCTATTTCTTCAAATGTTTGCCATCCTCAAATTTCCGCCCCATACTACGCCATTTAATAGACTCTCAAATATTTTAAACATTATATTTGTCTTCCTCGAACCATTTTTCACTGAAATGTCATATTTTTCCTAATTGTATGTTTGCCCATTTTGTCAAGTGTTTTGTGTGATCTATTTCCCAGTTGTTAATACTGAATATTAACCCCAAATAGTTAAATTTTTTACTGTTTCTATGATCTGTCCTTTGTATCTGAATGTTATTTCCTTTTTTCTTCTTCTGGGGTTCTCACGCCTTATTTTTTTTTTCATTTAATTATAGGCCTTTACTTTTCAAGTTTCTTCTTAGCAATCTTAGCATTTCTATTAGTTCGACTTTATTTTTGGTGATTATTACTATATCGTCTGCGTATGTAATGGATCTAATTTTTTTGTTTCTTATTTTGACTTCTGATGTTCTTGATTTTTGAGAGAGGTTTCTCTATTCTGCATCGCTGTATCGAATAATAGTGGACTCAGGGGACAACCTTACTTTACCCCTTTCTTATTGAATATTTCCATTATTATGCTATTGTATACTTTTATTTTTAATTTTGAGTCCCTATATATGTCTTTTATAATGTTTATTATGGGTTTGTCTATTTTCATTTTTATTATACATTATATATTAATTTTGTTATGGTTGTCAAAAGCGGTTTTGATATCCACAAAAAAAATGAATATTTCCGCCCTTTTCTTTTTTGTATATGTATGATATTTTTAATAAATATATCGCCTCCGCTGTTCCTCTTTTTTCCCTGAAGCCTATTGAGTTTCGTCGAGCGCCTTTGTTTCTTCTATTTATTTCTCTATCTTATTTTTTAGTACGTCTGCCAGTATTTTGTACCTTGTAGCTAATAGAGAAATTCCCCTATAGTTATTAGGTACATTTATGTCACCTTTTTTATTGATTGAAACTATTATTGCGCTTTTCTATTCTTTGAAGATGTTATGCTGTATTATTATTTCATTTACTATTTTTGTCATTGCTTTTGTCATTGTCTGCACCTTACAGCGACATTTTATTCATTATGTCGTCTCACCAGGACTCTTTCTTTTTTTCCATTTCATTTTGATCTTGTTTCACTTTCATTTGCTTCCTATATTCTTTCTTCATTTTCTCTTTTTTATTTGTTTTGGTGACTCATATAGATTCTCATAGTATTCTATACAATCTTATTTTTTGATAATGTCTATTTTTTCTTTCCTTTTCCTTCCTTTATTAATCATTTTCCAAAAGCTTGTCCTGTCCTGTCTTTTTCCACCTCTTCGATCTCTCTTATTATTTCTTGTTTTTTTTTGTTTTGTTTTTTATTAGATTTCTATATTTTTGTCTTACTTCCTTGTATTTAGATCCATCTTCATAAAATTCGGAAAAGAAACGTTGGTTCGGTTCCAAATTTTGTATCTTTTTTTTTACTTCTTTTTTACTTATCCAAGTTTGTTGGTTCCGCCAGGATTCTTTAGTTTGGTTTTTTTTTCTTTTCTACAAATGCTTTTTATCATTCTTGTTTTTAATTCGCTCCAGTTCGTTATTTCTTTACCTTGTTTTATTTTATTCTAATAGTTAGCAATTGTGTCATCTGTCCAATTTGTCCAGTATATTTTCTTTTACATTATGTGTTCGTTTTCTATAATTTCGTAACTTTTTATCCTTAGGGGTTGGTGATCCGACTCTCTTCATTCGTTATTATGTAGTCTATAACTGAGGAGCCTCTCGCTCCATTGTATGTATATTCTCCTCCTTCTCCTTCATTTTTTCCATCGAGTATGTATATCCCATTGTCATTTGTCAACCAGTTGAATAACTCTTCTTATTCATTTATCTTTTTGTCCTTCAACTTTCTTGCAGTTTTTCCGTTTCCGTTTATCTATCTTCCTTTGTCCTCAGGTTTTTAAATTTTCAAATGTCTAATAGGTGATGTAGCGTAAATATTTGAAATATGCGACTTCGTTTAACTATTTATTAGAAGAAAGATGTTTTTTCAAGAAATATACTTGACATGAGTTCAATAAATGATCCACTATTACTTCATCACGACTCAAAATGAAAAAATATTAGAAAATTTTTATAAGTTTAATTAATCTCTTAATATCAATATGGTATAAACCTTTCGAAAATCTATCGATTGACATCTATGATTTTCGTGATGCTTTTCATTTTACGTTAATTATTATTGAATACCAAGCCGTCTCTCTTAAACTAACTCTTTAACTCTCTCAGAAAGCTTGAGTCCATAGCATTGCGTGCCCAACTATTAGCATAACTCATAAAGTATAGTACAGTGCCCTGAACGTCAGTACATATTTGTGAACGAGTTGAAACGTTACTATAGAAACAAGGAGTCAAAATTCATTTCTTAAATTAGAAAGATTATGTAAAAAATCAAGTAACATTAATTTAAAAACTTCTAAGAATTTTCATTGAAGAAATACACGAAGTACAGCAAATCTTGCAGACTGCATTTTTAGGTATCTTAATAGACTAATTACAATTTTATTCGTTCACATAAATGCTACTATCATAGCTTAGTCAGTTAAAAAATTTTTGTAGATTTTTATAGATTCTTTTTATTATATATATCTCATAAAATTGAAATAGTTAATAAATATTATTAAAATATTTTGCTATAATTTAATAATATATTTCAATTTATAGCAAAATTTTTGTTTATAATATAACTATAAATGTTATATTAATAATCATAACAGAATTTTTCAAAACCTGACGTTATAATTTATGTAATTGACATTGCACAAATTGAAATTATTTTAAGAAAAATATTAATTTTTTTAATTTAAATTTTACTATTTTAGAAATTAATTTAATATATGTTCAAAATAACTTTGAGTGACATGCTTTTTCCTCACTTTCAACTACGAATTAAGAGGCATTAGCATGAGAAAGTAACGAGTTGGGATGAAGAAAAAAGATTCAAGATTTAGCGAAATTTACGATAGGTAAAAAAACAAGAGTTAATAAATACTGATGGATAAAAAAGGAGAGATCAAGGGAAGATCTTCACAAAAATTTTAGAGAAATAGGCATTTTTATCTATTGCCAAATTTCGTTTTAGTGGGCCTAATAGAAAATAGAGCACACGTTAATTTCGATAATTTTACTAAAAACATCTTTGCTATTATAATATAACGTGCTTGCGATAATCTAAGGCCTTGTCTGTTCTCTGATTGTAAAGATTCGAACGAGATACTCAATATACGATACTCAATATTTATAGAAAGCAGCAATTCTGTCACACATCATATTGAAAATAGAAGGTTACGTATTAAATAATAATTAAATAATTATTAATATGTGTTTATATTATAATTAAAAATAATTTGAGTGAAAGATAATTTCTACTAAATAACGGAATATTATTTTAAAGTAGCAGACTGTAGTAGGGTACTGTAGTAAAAAAGGTATTATAATTGTGATGACATATAGAAAACTTTATATAGAATAGTTTAGTTTATACAAAAAACACCATAAGGCTTACAATTGTAAGATAAAAAAATTAATATAATATTACATAGGTCGCATATTCGATCTTTTGAATACAACACGCGGACTGACTTTTGATTTAAAACCTTGACTTCAGCGCTGCAGAAAATCAATCTCTTGAATTCGTCGAACATCAATGCTCTGATGTAATATTCCTTGATGCCTGCAAACGCTGCCAGCGTGGTATCCGATATATATCTATACCTAATTAAGCTTAAGTTTAGAGTACAGAACGCATGAAAAAGTTTTTACATACCTGGGCATTCAAATAAATTTTTTATAAAGAATAAAATAATATCATCATAAATAAAAATGTACACGTAAACAAGCTCCCTTTCTTCTAATGAATTCCTGCATATATTAAATCAAACATAAATAACCATTATAGTTAACAGGTATATATTATGAATGAAATTATAAGCTTTTTGTTGGATGGGTGATCGCAGAACTTGGTTGTCGTTTGAATAAATATTCTCACAGTTGTATTGTGATAGTATGCAGTATTTAATATTGATTAAATAATGAAAATTTACAAATGCTTATTGCATTTGTCTATTTAATGAATATATGCGTATAAAGACGTTTGGAACAAGACTAGACTGCAATACAATAGTATTGAATCGTACTGTCAATAACGGTTTGACTAGGAAAAACCCCGAAACATGTGGTATGCATATTTCTGGTGCAATAAAACAATAAAGTGATTGTGCGCTGCATTTTAGACAAAAGCGTGGCAAATACACCATATGACGGCTTACGCCAAAATACTTAGTGTACTCTCAACACTTTTACTTATAATATAAGCATGATTAAAGAAAGTAAGTGCATGAGCAGTAATAATTCGGTTGAAAAGAGTATTTTTCACTAAACACATCATAGATTGGATTCTAGAATGAATAAATTAATGCCCTGTTTTATTTTTCTACTTTTTTATCAATTCCATAATTATTATTTTTATAACAGATTAAAAACTTGTATTTTATATTTTGTTTTTATAAGTTTTAAAAAAATGAATTATAAAATATAAACAAATATACAAAATACATTACTGTTTGAATGTAAAAATCACATATTGAATTTTATTAGAATTTAACATTTTAATAAAGAAAAATACTAAATTTTTAGAGAAACAATTTAATTCCTTAATAAGATTAAAATTTTAGAAGATTGCATAAGTCTAACAAGTCTACACGAAGCAGTCAATTAATATATTGCTTATTATAACAAGAAATTTAAATTAATTTTGATGATTAATAAATTTAAAGAAATGGAAAAATTAATCTGGAAAAGGCTGTTAAAGAACTGATGATTGATATTATTAATTATTAATCAATTGATATTATTACGTAATTCAGTAGCAGTATATGAATTACTAAAATATAATAGTTTTTATTAATTAATTTATAATTTTTTTTTTTTTTTTTAATTTTCTACAAAGTTTTAAGCACTATAATAAATATTGTACAAATTAATATTATAAAAATGTAATTTTTCTGTTCAAAATACTGCGGAGAAAAATTAACAAGCAACAAACAAAATAATATTAATATTTTTTTTTGTAATATGAAGATGGATGAATAATTAGCCCTACTTAAAAAGAAGTTCGTTGATAAGGGAAATTATCATTATATTCGAAAAATTCATTTTGTATATATTATAAAGTTTAATCGGTGTATGTGAATACAGATCAGTTACTCCTTCATTTTCTACTTGTTTCGCTTGTAATCTTGCTAACCTGTTAATAATGATTATGATCTGTTTCGGTTCCAATATACTATCTGTTGACTATTTAAGTTTAAATTTGCGGATATATACACGCGTCAAAAAGATACGTGAAATGAGAAATTTTACGAATAACAGCTAAGAAATTTAAGAAATAAAAAGGCAGGATAAATAGTAAATAAATTTAAATATCAGAGAAGCTTGGGAGGAGAAAAAATAGAGATGAAAAGAGAAATAAACTAAAACTAGTAAAAAAATTGAACTTTTTCTTTCAGAAACTAATGTACTCTAGAAAATATTAAGAATTCCGATAATTTCACTTATAATTCATATATATTAGTTTATTTTAAATAAATTTCATGAGGTACTTGCTTTCAATTATTTTATAACAATTGTATATTTAATATTTTTATTTTATTTCTTAACATTCAGCTGAGCTGTGGGTAATGTCATTTTATTATACTTTAACAATTACCATTTTTTAACGGTACAAAATTTCAAATTGATTTATAAACAGCTATTTAGAATTAATGTTACAATGATGGCTGCGAGATATTGATTAAATTAATTTCAATTTATTTAAATATGACCATGTAGCTGTTTTTGATAAAAAGCATCTACCGAGAAAAACGTTGAAAATCGGTCCAGATTAAAAGATAAACAATATAAAATGTTATATCTATAAGTTAATTACAATTTTTAATTGTTTAGAAATTTATTGATAAATGAAATATAAATTATTTTCATAGATAGAAACTTCATAATTTTAGAATTCTTTTTAAGCCGGTATTAATTTAAAATAAAAATTATGAAATCTTATAACTGAATAAGATTTTAAAATTAAAATATACCTTTCTTTCTATATTATTACTTAATTATTAAAATTTAAAAAAGGTATTTGAAAAAATATATTTATAAGAGAATGGAAATAAAAAATAAAATAAAGATTTTCAATACATTTTTCTACTTGTTACACATACGTAATTTCAGATTTTCTTTTTTATAACACTTTAGTAATTTTTCTAAAGAAATCAAAAGCTTTATCGCCTAATTCGATATTGGCATTAACTATGTATTTTTGCAGATAATATTTGTAATTATTTTTTTTTTTAATATTAATGAATATATTTATCAGTATATGAATAAAATCGGTATTGAAAAGTGTCTTTATCATATTAGGATAATGTAAACAAATCAAAGGTAGATTTAACTTATAATATAAATACTTCGTTTTTAAATATCATAATTAATTTCAAAAATAAATTACTTATTTTCCAATCTTTATTTTACGTGTTTTAGTGATAATTATTTATTTGGTTTTTTAATAGCATAACAATGAAATTGTAAAATCTATAATAGAATAAAATTAATTTTATTATGTTTCATGTTCACAAAATTGTAAAATATTTTTTAAACTATGAATGAAAGATTTCAAACTTAATTTTTCTATAAAAAGTTAATACAAACAAATTCAAATACGTAAATAGATTGGATATTTCCTATTTAAATTTATATTTAGAATTTAGTGCTTTTTAAATATAATACACAATATTTCACATAATCAATATTTTTCAATTTTATGTTCTTATCTTTCATATATATAAAGATTAATATATGAAATTAAATAAAGATAAAAA
Organism: Platyscapa corneri; assembly: GCA_018907185.1. Classification (NCBI taxonomy): domain Eukaryota; kingdom Metazoa; phylum Arthropoda; class Insecta; order Hymenoptera; family Agaonidae; genus Platyscapa; species Platyscapa corneri. The sequence continues at coordinate 88,274 of JACCHW010000165.1, forward strand.
TATGAAAAAAACTCGAGTGCCCCAATAGTTTAAATAATCAAAAATACATTTAATAATAATAAATCGCACTATTTATATGAGTAATACATTAGCTTACATGACTTGTCTGAGAGATAGCTTCCATGAAGGCCCAAAAGAAGTTCTCAAGGCCCATCTTCTTTCCATTCTCTCAATGACTACTTCCCCTTCTTTTAATCTTTCTTTCAGACTTTTCAAGTATCTTTCGTATAGATAACGATAGAACTAAGACATTCTTTGTCAAAAGAAACATACAAATTAATTGTATGTATACATTTCTGCATTAGTGCCACGCATTCTATTTCTTTTATTATACAATTTTTCACAAGTTTTGTTATTACACGGTTGGATGTGTTGATAAAAAAACAAACATGAAAAGATTGCACTCAAGCAATAAACCAACTTAGTAAAAAAAGGAGTATAAGCTATGAAAGAAAGCAATGCTAGAACTATGGTAACTTTCATGAGAAATTATCACTGCTGGTTCATGTTACAGTTAATGCTAACTTACATTTTTCTTGGTACTTATATGTGTTTATTTCTAAGTTACTATTTATTTTTTACCTTTATTTAATACCTCATAAAATATTAAATTTTACTTTAGAGATACAAATTTTTTAAAACAAATAAAATTATTTTGGCAATAAATTTTTTAACATTTAAATGGTATATTAGATCAAATTTATGATCAATCCTAGTGACGTATAAATTTTTACTTTATTTTTCTAGTTTTAAATGTATTATCTATTGATATTAATTAAATATAACATCAAATATTTTGTATTTTCAAAGAAGTCAAGCTTACTTCACTTACTATAATTTTTAAATAATTCCTTTATTTCATTATCAATATAATTAATTAAATTATTATTTTATTTTATTTTATTTCAATTGTTTAGGAAACAACAATTTTTTATTAAGTATTAAATAAATATGTCGAATCAACATTGCATTAATAATTTTTTGCATAAGAAATTTAATAAAATGTTTTATATATTACTTTTAATACTTTTCTTTTTGTGAATAATATAAACTTTTATAATTAATTTTTATACTTTATAAATATAATTGAGAAAAGAATTTCTTTTAGTTAATGCTCAGGAAGATAAAGAGTATAAAGGTAAATATCTTGGAAAATTGAATGTTTATCATCATCAAGTTGCTGGGGATATTTATGCAGTTGATGAATATACTCTTTTACTTACTTCATTCAGTTATGATGGAAATGGAGCAGATACCTTTTTTTGGGCGGGAGCTTTAAATCGTCCTGGTCCTCAAGGTTTTATTGTACCAGATGAATATGGCAAGTAAGTATATATATAAAAAATAGAAATAATTTTTTTTAAATATCTATCTAGAAAAAACGTTGTTTTTTTATCTGTATAATCTATATTTTATCTACATCTATATTTTTATCAACCAAAGCTATTTCATTCTTTTAAAAGATTTTAACAATGAATTTTAAGAAAAAATTATTCTTTTATAAATATTTTAATTGAAATAGTGAATAAATTTTATATTTTAATATTCTCAGAATTAAAAGAATTTAGTTATGATTAGTTATAGATTCAAATAATAAAGTAAATATTTTTCTCTAGCATTTTACTAAATAAATTATGTAGTAGTAGTAGTTTATTGAACAATATATTACATTGTTATGATGTATTATAATATTTAATTATATATTTGTCTTTCATATAAGTACGTAACTTATCTATTCATATCTTAAAATTTATGGATTTATATTTTTGTACCATCTAATTGAAAAATATTTTAACATTATTATTATACATTATATATAAAATTTGTGTTTTACAATATTTATATTTTTTTTATAGTACAGTATAGTATAGTATAGTATTTTATTGAACAATATTTACATTGTTATTTACATTTTATCTCTTACATATCTATTTTATAAATTCTTAAATATATATTTATTTGCTTTACATTTTATTCTCAAATTTTGACCTTTACTCACTTATATTTTTAATTTTTAACTAAAACTTAGATTACTACTTCTTGTATATAACTGAAGCTTATATTAATATTATTTTTACATTTTGCATACTGCATTAACTCTTCCATACTCTTTATAAACATTTTCATTTTTATCCTTTATTTTTTCTGAAATTATTTAATTTTGATCTTGATTTTTCGTTCATCTTGTTTATCTTCATTGTATTTTTATGTTTTTTATCTTTTGACTATTTATATTATTGATATTCTACTTATTAAATCTTAATATATTAAAATTGGTGAAATCTTACTATTTATACCAATTTTATTATATCTACACATTAACTTGCTTGAGATGTGTGGTTGCTTTATATTATTACAGTTTTCTTGTAGCTAGTTATCTTATATAAACTACTTTATGTTTATTTATGTTAATTTATTATTACTAATGTTCTCTAAATTAGATTTTATATCCCTATTTACTTTTACCACTGTTGTTCTTTTAGTTTATTTATTGTCTTTCTTTTTTCTTCTCTTATATTCTCTGTTTTCTCGATTTCTCTCCTCTTTATTCTCTTACTTCTTCTGTTTCTCTTCTTTTCCTCGATCTCAATCAGTGTATTCTGTATAGTTTGTTTATGTCTTTTTTCCCCCTTTTATAAAGTTCTTCCAATCAAATTCTTTATGTTTTACCTCTTTGCATTCTTGGAAAATGTGTTTAAGTGTTTCTTCAATTTCTTTGCAAATTCTACACTTTTTTTCCTCTTCTGTCAGGCAGTGTTGATTTACTTTACTTTCATTACCCATTCTGTACCTTGCTAAGATCTTCATACCGCTTCTTTTCTGTTCTCCTTCCTTTTTTTCATTAATACACTCTTTCATTCTTAGACTGTCTAGTACTATTTGTTTTATTTCTTCTGTATATATTGATTTTTCTAAATGATTGATCCATAGTTGAATCATATTTTCTTTATATATAAATTCATATATATTTACTTTATTAGTCTCTATATACTATGCATATGAATTTTTGTATCAACATAATTATTATTTTAATATTTTTTACTTATAATAAATATTTGTTAATATTAATATTACATTAAATATTATGGCATTTTACAAAATTGACTGTTTGTTTTTGAATCTTAACTTATTTACTTTCATTATAACTTACATACTATCTATTTAACTTTCATAAAATATTTTATATTCTAATTATGTTTTTGAACACATGTTTATCGTAACTTATAATTCTAACTATTTTACTTCAATATGATCTTCAATACTATATATATATAATTTTTAAATTTTCTCCTTATAATTTTACATCTTTAACATATTTTTAATGTTTTTATAAAAAAACTTTATATGTATATTTATATTTAACTTGTAAATTATTTGTCTTAAACTTATATTAGATTTTACATATTTTTTTGCACTACAGTTGTTTATGTATAATTTTATATTAATTGTTTCTTTATTTTTATTAAACACATTATATATTTTTATTAATCTTGTTCTTTTTTCCTTCTCTCTCTTCCAATAAATTTTGTTTTAACTACACGTATTTTTTTTTCTTCATTTCATACAGCTTATCCAGTTGTCTGTATGTATTACAATGTATGTCTACATTCTTTTAATGTATTTTAATTTTCACTTTTTTTCTTCCTCTACCATCCAGTGCTTGTTTTCTGTTTTCATTTCACATTATAAATCTTGCTAAGATATTGATACCGAATTTTCTTTTTTCTTTCTATTTTTTCATATATGCTTTATTTATGTAGTAGTAGTAGTAGTAGTAGTATTTACATAATAATATATAAATTTTTATAATATAATAGTCATTCTACTTAACCTAGATTACATAAGCTTTTAGATTTATTTATATACAATATTACATTGTTATTTAAATCTAATATAATTTTATGTGCACCTTCTCATATAACATTAATTTTCATCATTTAATTATTTTTCACTATAGTTCATTTATCTTTTTTTGTTATTTTCTTCTTTTTATTGTGTTCCTCTTCATGCTCCCACGTGTTATTCTATTCCTTTCTCATTTTTTCTCTCTTTAATTTATCTCTTTTCACGTTCTTCTCTTGAATCTTATTTAGTCTGCTTATATCTATTCATGCTTTTTTTACTTAAAGCCTATATTTCCTTTTATTCTGTAAACGTTAAACATTTCTTCTTTTACACTTATTTTATCTTATCTCCATATTTTTTCTTCTTTTTTATATCTTGTCCTTCTCTTTTCTGACTTATTCTCTTTAATTTAACTATGATCCTCTCTTTTACCTAGTAAATCACTGAGATTTTTTAACTTCTCATGAATTATACTTACTAGTTCATTCATCTCATTCTTATCCATTCGTTTATTACTGTATAAATCATTTCTCTTACTTTGTTCTTTTTTTTCTTAAACTATTTTCTTTTCTTTTCGCTATATTTTCATAATTACTTGTCTCCAATGATTTTTTCCCTAGATAGTACCAATCCCCTTCGTCTTCTTTCAGCTTTCTACGTTTCGATTTTACCATTCTTCTTATGTATCTCTCTTTATAAGTCTCGTCATGGTTTATATAGTAATTGGAACCCTTGAGTTCTGTTTTTTGAACATAATTTTATTCTTTGATATTTTGTTTTCTATTTCTGCACCCCATCACCTATGGTCACCTTTGCCTTCCGACCATACTTTTTTTATATTTACCGTTACCCCCACTTTCTCTTTATATTAAGTTTGCTTTATAAATTTTCTACTTTTTTTATTATAATTTTTCACTTTTACTCGTCTTTATTAACCTGTCTGATTTATCACTTGTTTGAACTGTTTAGCTCAATTTTTCTAAAATTATACCTTCATTATCTTCTTTATTTCTAATTTATTTAACACTTCATATTTATGACATGTGTCATGCGCGAACTTTTCTAACAGACCCTCCTAATTTTTCACTTTTACTCGTCTTTATTAACCTGTCTAATTTATCACTTGTTTGAACTGTTTAGCTTAATTTTTCTAAAATTATACCTTCATTATCTTCTTTATTTCTAATTTATTTAACACTTCATATCTATGACATGTGTCATGCGCGAACTTTTCTAACAGACCCTCCGCATTCTTTATCCTTTAAACTTTTTAACATTATCTGCTGTAATTCTTCGGTATAGATTTTTTCACATGACTTATTTATAGTTACATTTGTTACCCTATTTTTATATTTTTTAGCTCGACCCACAACGTGTCATCTACGTTTTTCTTCCAAATTCTCGAATACTATCCCAAATCCTTTCAAAAAAACATTTTTTGTGACAAATAGCTCTTTTTTCTTTTCTTTTCTCCCTTTAATTTTACTATTTTCTAGTAATCTCCCGTCTTTTATCCTAATTTTTACACTCCCTTTAATAATTTTCATCATTTTACTGTTTGAAATTTTATTCTCGAAGGTGATTTCTCTCTTTGCTGTTTTCATTTTAATCTGATTTCTTTTGACTTCTAACATCAAAACACTGTCTAAAGTATTTCTGTATAAATTTAAATCTAACCTCATCACATGCTTTCCAACCCCATACTTTTGCACCTTATAACAGTAAACTTTTAACACGTCAAAAATATTCATTTTGATTTTACAGTCTTTTTTAAATAGTTTTCAGAAATACTTCATACATTACCTCATGCTAAATTTTCCCTTTTTGCTCAAATTTTCTTATGGGTATCGTCCCTGTTATTTTTGGTGAATATATATTTTAAATATGAAAACTGCTTCATAGTTTCTATGATATTCTTGTTCCATATGAACTCTGTATTTTTTTTACAACCATCATCTTTTATGCAGTGCATAACCTTTGTCTTGTCTATGTTTAATTCGAGGCCTTTTCTGTCTAAGTATTGTTTTAGAATTCTTAACTTTTTCTTCATTTCTATGTCGCTCTTTGATAATAAAACAATGTCGTCTGCATAAGTTATTGATGTATAACCGATCGCGTCGAGTTATTGACAAGGTTAGGAGGGAGGAGAAATAATTTGCAAGAATTCTTGTTTATTTTATAAGCTCAATTTTTAATAATTATAACAATTATAACAATTAGTAATTATACAAATATTAATCGGCGGAATAAGAATGAATAGAAAATCAACGGTATAATCTGACTGTCTCGATACGAGTATCGAGGTAGAAAAGCTGCCGATCGCTTTGCACTCTCTCTTTTGTCCTTTCTGTTTATACATCTGTGTCCATTTCGCAGTCATAAATCTCATTTTTTATATTTTAAACTTAATATTTCTACGTAAACTACTGAGTTATTGTGCACTTGTAATGTAATATAAATACAATTCATGCTTTCAAATTCACGTTAGCTAATACTTTTTCAAAAATTTTCTAAGCTAATACAATATGCACTTATCAATCCGTAATCACAATCCGTAATAATCAGATGCGTGTTTTCGGAAATGAGACCGTTATGAATTTTTATTTTAATTAAATTATTTTTTAATAACTATACGCTTGTTTTTTGTTGTTAATTAAAGAGTTAAACTCACTTGTATATTTAATAGTAAACTTTATTTATAAATATTATACAAATATGTAGTAACACAAAAAATACAAAGTACACAGTGCCAATAGAGAATGATTATAAATTGTGCAAACACTTATTATTAATAATATATTGAATTTATTTATATGAGAATAAAACGCATGCCTTTAGTATGACTGGATTTTCTCACGGTTTGTAGACTACTGACTCTGTAAGTGAAGGAAAAACGATGTCTTGCAGTTCAAATATGCTTATGCTGTTATTGTTTAAAAACATTATATTGTATAATATATATTTATGTGACTGCAAACTTAGAGTTATAACAAGGAATCGAAAAGCTATTGAGTGATGTCATAGGCGCGACAAATAGTTAAAGCAGTTATTTCAAATGTAAGTGTTCGGCGTACGGCTACAATGGTCCTTTGTAAGCGCACGAAAGTGAGATAGAGAGGAAGCGAGAGTGGAAGTGGGTAGTGGAGGAAATGCTGCAGCTGGCTCGCACTCGAGTGCCTTGGCTACACGCCATGGGCCTGCTAATTCTTTTCGTATTTAACGTATCGTGTTATTTTTCGAAAATATTCTTGACTTGAATATTTTCGGCAACAAATATTATTTTCCTGCTATGCTGAATTTTCGGCCTGGCTTGGAAATCTGCATGTTTTTCTCGAATGCCTATCTGCTTAGCACATGTTTACTTTGCGCATTTTTCTTACGATATTATGTTATAGCTGCCCGCTTGCAGTTACGTTTCTATTTTCGATTATTAAGTATCGTAAGCTGTATATTAAGTATTATATCTCACCTTTAATATTGCTTAACTATATTTGGTTTTTGGACTATTTTTAATATTTAAATAAACAAGTGATACCTAATAGTAAACTTTTAATGGTTTTCATATCAATGTGACACTATTCCATGTTACAATATTAATTTAGAATTTTACACGCTTTTTTTTTAATACAAATAACGATGAATAATAACATTTCTTTGCAACATAAGACAGTGACACATTGTTATACGTTATTATATAATAGCATTTCTTAACCGCTACAAATTCTAACTACGCTATTGAAAAATATATATTTCTTAAAAGTACGCGAAGTTTGGTGTATAGTCTACAGATCTAAACTTAACTTTTTCAACTTTGATTTCTAAGCTACTTGATTTCTTAGCTAATATTCTAGGTAAAAAATGCGATGTTGAACAAAGTCGAGTTCAACGGGAAATCTTGCATTACTTCAAACTTTGTTTCCAATTCCCCTATTATTTTATTATTGATTTTAATTATTGACCTCGTTTTAAGAATACTGTTTTCGGCAAAGCATATGAATATCTCACCTTTTTTTTGCAATTGAACATCTATGTCGGTCTTCAGAACATATATTGCTTCAATTGTATCTCTTTTCATCTTGAAACCAAATTACGTGTCTCTATATTTTTTTTGCTCCATATGCTGCTCAACTTTATTCTTTATAATGTCTGTATAAATTTTGTAGCCAGTATCCATTAGAGTTATATTTTTTTCATTCATTCGGTAATTCTTTCCTGTTAATGATTTTTTGAATCGTCTTTGCTATACTGATAACATAACTATACCTACCTCTCCATTTTCCCACATTTAACTTGTAATTTCATCTTCACCAGGTTATTTTTTTACCTTCATTTTTTTATCTTTTCCAATACCTCTATCATCTTCACTTCCTCTTTCTCATCTTTTTCTTTCTCAATATTCTCCTTGACATATTCGTGCTTTTTTCTTCGTACTCCAACGTTGTACTCAGTATAAGTACACTTAAAATATTCTAACCATTTATTTTTCTAAATTTTGTTTTTTTTTAGTTCTGTTCACTAAAGTAAAAAATATTTGGCTTGATTTATCTTTTTTTACTTGCTCAATCTCTTCTATTTTTTCTTTTCTTTTTTATAACTTATTTCTTATAAATTATTAATTCTCTGTATTTTTTCTTTCAGTTTCTTCCATGAGCTTATATTATATTCATCTGATAATTTTCTTTTGTATTCTTATATTTCTCTTGCATCTCAGATACATTTTTTACTAATTTTTTCTTTTTCCGCATGTTTTTCTTTAGATCTTTTTTTAGTTATAATACTGTTGGATGGTGATTTGATTCTATACTGTCAACAATTGTCATCTTGTTTATTTCTTGCTCAGCCTCTTCATTGACTAATTAGTAATTAATTACAGATGATGCTGTTTTGATATTAAAAGTAAAATCGCTATCTTGTCTTCCCCATTTCACAATCAATAAATATTCCAGTTATACAGCCACCCACCTTCCTGTTTCGTTCTCACATTGTAATTCCCACACATTATATTGCTTTTCATTTATTTTTTTCATATATCTCATTCTATATTCTGTACCTCATCTCAGTTTATACTCTTTCCTATGTACATCTCTAATGTCTTCATCGCTTTTATTCTTTCTCCAAGTGCGATTCTTTTCAAAATCACTTGGCTATTTTCTTGCTATAAATCCAGAATAATTCTTCTTCTGTAATCTTATATAATCTTTGTTACCTTTAATAAACCTTTTCCCTTCCACTTTTTTTTTAAATTTTATAATTCTGTATCATATTACTCCTATTTTCTCTTTCCATAAAAGTGAGGTCTTTATATATGTACATATTATTACTTTAAGCTGGCTTTTTCATCTCATTATCGTTTAAAAATCGCTCTTCCCTTCTAACGCTACGCCCACGGCAGCTTCTTTCACCTGCTTTATCCTGCATGCTATGCCTATTTTTTTTTACGCTTACTTCTATTTTGAATTCTTTTTTAGCCACTTCTTCATAACATCTTTGTTCGTTATTTTCCCCTTATCTAATTCTGAATCTAATTTTTTATTGTTTTTATTTTTTTTCTATTGTTTTTCTGTCTTTTTCCTCTTCGCTCTCCACTACGTGTGATTATATATACGCCTGTCTATTCTGTATTTTTGTGTGCTAGCATTATTATTTAAATCTTCTCTTATTCCATCATTGCACTTTATCGCTGTTATATTCCATTCCTTGCATTTCTTCTAGGCCTCATTCAGCCTTTTTCGCATTCCAGCTCTGCTTTTCAATTTTGTCAATTTTAGTATAATCTCCTTCTAATTATCCTTTTTCTCTTCTTATATACTTTGCAAACTTTTTACATCCTCTCAATTTTTTCTTTCTTTGTCTATAATTTTTTTAATCTCTTTCTCACTATCGCTTTTCTTGTTCATTTCAGATGTCATAATTTACCTTTTACCAACCAACATTCTCTTTTTTGTAGCTCTCATTTTTTCAATTCCATTACACGATATATGTCATTATATATTTTTTCTTTTAATACCTGTCTCTTATATTAATATAAATAAAATATGTAGATAATAAATTTTATAAATAACTTTATAGTATTGATTTGTAAATATAATCTTGTAGGAATATTTGTATTTTAAATAATTAACACTACAATGAGATTTGTTTAAATATTATATAATATATTTCGTTCGATTTTAAGTTACAATATTCGTTCAATGCTCATGCATTGAGAGACGATAAAAGACCGATTATTTTATGTGTAAAGATATAACGTATCATTTTAAATTATTATTGTTTTTAGATTCTCGTTATTTCATAGTATTGATAACGAGAAAAGTATAGGACGGTATCGGGTTCGGTCGGCTTGCCGTTTGAATCTATGATTCTTTTTCAGCTCATACACTAAGCACCGCAGCCTTCCTGGTGTTCCACTCGACTTTCCATCGTTACAATCTTAAGTTTTTATTTTATCACAATATATTTGTTCATTAAATTATAATATTAGGTAAGTTATTTATTAAACAATATAATTGTTATAGCACATTGTAATATTCCTTGATACATATTTATATTCCTATATTTTCTCAACATATTAGTTTAAACATATTTAAACTCATCTTAAAAATTACGCACGAATAGTTTATGTATTCTTTCACTTATACTTCTTTTTATCATTTGAAAAGTATCTCAATCCTTGAATACAGATTTGCTTCCAATATTACTTAATTTCATATATGGCTTGCTGCACCTTGACCTCTACTTCTTTCTTAAACACTTATTGTTCCAATAAATTTGACTTTCACCTTTTTTATTTTAAACACCTTCCCCACTCTTCAAACTTTACACTATTGCTTTTCTATTTTCCTCGGTGTAAAACTGATAGGTAAGATCGTTCAAGATTCATAACATGAACATATATCTTTGTTAATTGTTGATGTTCTTTATTCATTTTCTTCAATGTTATAAACGCTTCCTGCATCTCTATCACTGTTTACTTTGTCTATATTTACAGGTATGTTTTTTAATTCACTTTTATGTTGTACCATTTTCTTTCTTTTCTCTTGTCTATTTCCGAGTGTCACATTACAAGTATTTTATTTTACTTTTCTTGTACTTTCATTCATTTTTCCTTTTAATGTGATTTTATTGTATATTTTTTAAATTGTTTTATTACGCGCTTGCACAGAACTTTTTTCTGTCTTTTATACCTTTTACTATTCACTGTTTTCTCATTTATATTTCACTTTTTCTCGCTTTCATACCAACTAATTTATCGTTTTTTTCTTTTTATTAATTCATTTTTTCAATTTTAATCTATTCTTTACTGTTTCTAATTTTTTCTTACTAACGGCCCCTAATATATACCCCCCCCCCCGAGCCCATCTAGTAGACTCAATTATAATATTATCAATTATATATTTATAATTATAATTAAATTATAAATTAAATAAAAATAATTAGTATTCTTTATAAAATAATGACTTCTAATATTTAATAATATTAACTTTTTTTAAGAACTAATGTTCTGATGCGGTATCACAACAAAGATTTTACCTTAACCTTACCGGATAATAAGAAAATCACTGATATTAAATGGTTCGCAGTTTATGATTTATCATCACAGGTAAGTTTCCAATAATAATTACATCTGTATAATACATAAAAAATTATGAATACATTCATATTATATTTATTATTAAAAAAAAAATTACACATGACCAACGTAAATATTAAGCCGTTAATTATTTAATTTATTTTCATTTATTATTTCTTTTTTAAATTGATTCTATGTAATCTTATTAAACTAAATTATAGATTACTGACATATGCATAATCAAATAAATTTTTTATAATATGTACTTTTTTCAAATGAAAACTTAATTAATTTCTTTTTCTATAATAAACATCTGATGTAATAAAAAAACTTACTATTAACTTGAACATTTAAATACATGCTCTGATTTATAAATCATAATTTTGGTTAATACTTTGCATGAATTGATACATATATTATTGAAAAATTATCTTTCAAATTAGATTTTTTTTATTTACAAATATTTTAATGAAAGGAATATGACTTATATTTCCTATAAAAATCTTTGAAAATCATAAAGATTCTATTTTTCTTTTTTTCTTGATCTTTTCTTAACGTAAAAACTGTTGTTTTTTTTAATATTCAATATAAATGACTGATGTAAGAACTATACAATCAAAAATTTAATCTATTAAAGGTTAATTTAAAAAAAAAAGAATATTACATTTTTTTTTTAGTTTATCACTTTATTTTAAATGATGTCCATACTTCAACAATTCAAGAATATAATAATAATTAATAATCCTTTTAAAATAAAATAATATTTTCATAACTTTTATAATTTATTAGATATATGCAAAATTTATATAAAATTACGTGAAGAAAGTTAAAAAATGAGTTATTAAGATTTAAGTTGCAATCTATAAATAAAATTTTAATAATAATATTCATTTTAAAAAGTGTTTCAAGGGATGTATAAAGACAAGGGGAGATTATTGGGATAATTTATTTTCTCTCTTTTATAATTATATATTTATAACCATATAAAAAAAAAGTTTGTTTGTAAGACTAATTATAATTTGAATTTGGAAAATCTTAACGTCATCGTACATTTCAATATCTATTAGTTAAAAAACATTTATCTTATTTTTACGATAACGACTTATATTTAACATAAATTAAAAAAATAATAAAATGATTAATAGGCGTATAAAAAATATAATATTAATTTACAACGTGAATTTGAAATCCATATGATTTTATTATTTTTTTTATAAATTGAATAGTTAAAAAATAGTAATGAGGTGCAGCCTAATAAGAATAAATTAATTTCTAATTTTAAAGTATTGTATAAACATTTTTTCAAAACAGAATGCATTCGGAGATATATATATTCCTGAAGAATTTGATCCTCCAGCACCACAGAGGATTTCGCACCTATCTAAATTTTCGCACAATGTGTCATCAGAATCTATCGTTATTTTAGATTCTAAAACTATTAGTATTCCGCAGCTAGTTTATGATGGAAATAATGAAAATACATACTTTTGGGTTGGTCAAGGTTCGCCATCTCCTAAAGGTATAAAAGTTCCAGACGAATACGGATAGTAAGTTAGATTTTATTAATGATAAAATAAAAAATAGTTGATAATGTAACAAAATACATCATTGATTTTGCTTAATTATCATATGTATTGTAGTCGATTTGTGTTTTCTAATATAAATTTATTTTTAATTTTTATTGTCCTAACATTAATGTATAATAAATAATCAGAATTGTAATAAACTATATGTATCATTATTTTAATTTAATAAATATTTCATAGTAATATTATATCATTTTTTATAATAAAATTATATATATATATATATATAGTCATAATTAATTTATGTGACTTGCATGTATAAAAATATATTGACTTATAACTAGAGTATTAGAATTATCAACACACTACCTTACGTGTACAGACTAAATAACATAGATACTTGTTATTTGTTATACCAGAGTCGCATTATACCTTTACTATATACTATAACTGGTTACACTCGATAAGTACTAATTTGTCTGCTTAGACTTCTCTCCCAGTATTTTTTTAGTTAATCTTTGTTACTATTTTTATCTCTATTTTTCCTTAAAATTATTTTATATCCTCTTTTTAACAATTACTTCTTATTTTTTGTTTGAGTCTGTAACCGGCATACCTTTAATTAAGTGTCTGTTTACTCTTGCATTCTCCAATGCAAACTTTGTTAAAATTTATAAATCCTTTTTTCCTTCTTCTCGCTTTCGTTTTCATACACACATCCTGGATCTTTCACACCTTTAATTGTTCAACCGTTGATCTTACATAATTTTTTTTACCTCTTTTTAGATCCTCTTTTCTCTTTCAAATTGTTTTTCCCAGGAACAATGTAACCATTTAAAGATTTTTAAAAACTTTGTTTTTCTTCCTGTATAGTTTTCTTTCCAGTTGTTCATTCCCTCTACGACATATATCACGATCTATTCTCGGGTTACAGATTTCTTCTTAAGCTTTCTTTAATAAATCTAATATATATATATATATATATATTGATATCTAATACATAAACAACGTGATTGTTTTTTTCGCTACAATTTTCCCCAGCTCGTCCCTTTTTGTTTTCATCATAATCACGCGTTCTGGAATGTTCTTCAATATCTAGTATATACTTTAGATATTTATATATTATATATTCATATATTCATAGCTACTTCATCCCAAAATATACCCATCGTCCGTCTAATAACATATTTTTCACGAACCCCTTGAATAAATTTCAGCTTTATATTTTCTTTTTTTCTTTAAATGGAGACGTGATACCACAAATTCTTTCTAGGATTACAGTTGTTGTTTTTATAAAAAGCTTTAAATGATTTTCTCTGTTCTTTTTATACCTGAGTTTTAAAGTTTTTACCTTTTATAACTTTTCTTGCTAATAGAACGCCATTTTCTTCTTTCTTCTTTCCTTCTGAAGTACATAATTTTGGTTCTCTAGTTCTTTTCTCTCTAGGAATTTTTTAAAAGATCCTTAGTAAGTCTCTATCTTTTCCTAAATTTTGGCCAAAATCATTATGTTGTTGATGTATGAGATCGATATTATTTTTATTATTTTCCTCCTGATTTTAATCGTTGATATTCTAGCTTTTTTAATTCTTCTTCGAGATTTTCTAACCCTGTGTTAAACAGCGGTTAAGTGGATAGCTTTTTCTAACTCTAATATTCATAATTATTTGACCTTATTTTTAACAATAAATAAAAGAAAATCCTTGAATATCTCTTTAACCTGATAAGATACTTATCTATGCCAGTTTTTTTATGTTTTTTATTACGTCCCAATTGATTCTATCGAAAGTCACCTTTAAATTTGCGAAATTGGCAAGCATTATACTAATACCTTCTTTTTTTCCAACTGTCTTTATTACATATATGGTATCTTACGTCCCTCTCTTATTTATAAAACTAAATTAGATGTCATCGCATTTTCTATTAACTTCTATAGTCTATCTATTCTATTTTTAAAATTATGACAATGTATATATTGTATAAAAACATATTTATATTCATTTTTCTTGATAATAAATATTTATGTTTCACATTCATAGTTTAGATCCACTTCGGCCATATAATAATGATAATATAATCATTCAATTACCTGGAGAAATTACGGTTTTCAACATTGACTGGCTGAGTATTTACGATATTAAAACAAAAAATAATTTTGGTTCTGTCATCATTCCAAATGGACTGAATGTGCCTCCGTCTCTTGTTAAAGTAAACTAAAAATAATTTTTTGAAATAAAATAATCACTTTTATATAAATACTTTCCTTTTTTAAATTAGGTAATTAAACGTTCACAGTCAATGACAAATTGTATACAACTTCACAAAAGACTTCAAGTACACTGGGAAATCTTCGGATCTCAAATAACTATTCAACTTACAGGTCAAATTTGTCAGTATTACAAGTTAATTATTCCTATTGAATATAAAGCCATTTTTTAATAGTCTGATATTTTAGCTATTTTATCAAAAAAGTAAACATTTTTTATTTATGTAATTATTAGCGCAATATGAATATATGGCATTTGGTCTATCTGGTTCTCAAAATAAGAGTCAAATGGAAGGTGCCGACGCCACGATCGCTTACATGGTCGATACTAGAGGTTTTGCCACAGACTATAATATTACAGCCAAGGCACCGGTAAACCCTTACTGATCGATACATGTTAAGTTTGCTAGCTTAAATTTAGAATATAATTTTATCAATGCAGTCATATTGAAGTAAAG
Source organism: Platyscapa corneri (assembly GCA_018907185.1). Taxonomy (NCBI): domain Eukaryota; kingdom Metazoa; phylum Arthropoda; class Insecta; order Hymenoptera; family Agaonidae; genus Platyscapa; species Platyscapa corneri. Next base: position 103,940 of record JACCHW010000165.1, read on the forward strand.
TTAAATTACTTTAAGAAAAGAATTTATATATAAATATAAGCGTTTATATAACTTTTTATAAAGTGAAATTTGTACTGATCTTATTGCAGATTACCTTGTTGAGTTCATTATTTATTTTAATTTTTCAATAATTTTAAAATATATATACCTTTATGAATCTAGTGTTAAAAATATAAAAATAAATTGAAATTCATTATTAAAGTTAAATGATTTTTAAATAGATGTATTATAGATTTATTTACATTCTATGAATAAAACCATACATATTTTAATTATTATTTTTAAAATCATTGGGTTGAGGTTTAAAATAAAATAAAATTCTAGTGCTATAGATAATACCATTTTTTAAATACTTTTTTATTTTTAGTGTGCAAAAGTTCTCGGACAATACAAAGGAGTATGCAAAGATGAGCTTGTAGGTGGTCAAGATAATAATCAGCTTTTTACTGCAATTAGAGAGAATGATATAACCACTGTTACTTATAGAAGAACTTTAATTTCATGTAAGTAAACTAAAATTTATAAATTTGACATATAACATTTATTTTTTGATTTTTAAAATAATATAAAACTAATATTTTTAACGATACAACGGAAAAATTAATTTCATTATTATGAAGAAGTATTTGTAAATTAATATTTCTTGTAATATAGAATTAACTAATAAAAACGTGTAAATAAAATTAAAAAATTAAGCTATTGTAAAAAGTAAATTAAAAAAAAAATTATAAATCACGTTAAAACATTATACTTTTTAATATGAAATACATATGATATAATGAATATATATTTTTAATTAAATAGCTGACTCGGGAGATAAAGAATTTCTTACCGAAAAAACTTTATACATCGTATGGGCAATCGGAAGATTAGATGAAAATAACGAACCCAATTTTCACAGTATTTATCCAAAAAGTAGTTTAAAATTTGAATTAAGTCGTTTACAGCCTGAAAATATCTGCATGGATTTTACAGCTGTTAACGAAAAATTAAGGTATACTTTTTAAATAAATAAATAAATAAATAAAAGAAGTATTTAAGATAATTTAAGTTATTTAAGATAAGTTACTCCTCCTTTTCAATAGTTTTTATAAATATGTATATTTAATGTATTAATGTATATTCTGTGAATTGCATAATTTACCTTAGAGAACCTTGGGAAAAAGAAGAAATATTTGATAGAAGTATAAGAATTTTCAAAGCTACTATAGGACCATCTGGAGGAAAAAGGGGCTATCAAGCTATTACTGGTATAATATAGAAAATAGTGTTATATTAATTTATATAATTTATTTTCATGAAATTTATTTTTAAATTAATAGTTTTTAATTTATCTTCACATAGTTTTGAATTCTTTCGAAATATCGATCATGTTAGTATTTAAAAATGTACATATATTTTAGTTATATTAACATTATCTAAGAATAATTAGCCTTATAAATATATATAAAATTATTAAACAATATAAAAATGAGTATTCTTATATTGGCCATAATTTATAAAAACATTTACTACAAATAACTACTAAAATTATTTTATCTAGTCTAAATGAAATTATTTAGTCACAGATTTTATAAATTAAATTAAATAAAAATGATCCAATAAATCAAAGCATACATGAGTTTTCTTAGTAAATACTTAAATTTGATGTATTTCTTTAATGTGATTCATAAAAATGATTAAGATTAAAACATTTATAAAATTAAGTTTTGATATAACTTAAATAATAAGATAAATGAAATAAATAATGTAGGTCAAACAACAATGGGTTTGGTATGGTACATAAATGGCCAATTAGCACCTGAGTTGTATCTGCGTCGTGGATTAACCTATAACTTCCAGGTTTATGGTGGCAATAATCCTCATAGCCCAAACCTCTATCATCCACTGATTATAACCGATGATCCTCATGGTGGCTATGACAGACTTAGTGACGTTGCCCAGAGCAAAGTTCGCGTTTTGGCTGGAGTGGAATTCACAAGAAGAGGACAGCCGAGACCCACAGCTGGTTAGTAATATTGTGTATTGTTTTATTAGCTTGCACAGAACTTTTTTCTGTCTTTTATACCTTTTACTATTCACTGTTTTCTCATTTATATTTCACTTTTTCTCGCTTTCATACCAACTAATTTAACGTTTTTTCTCTTTATTAATTCATTTTTTCAATTTTAATCTATTCTTTACTGTTTCTAATTTTTTCTTACTAACGGCCCCTAATATATACCCCCCCCCTCGAGCCCATCGTTATTTATTAACATTTTAAACATTGTTATTTACATACATTATTTATATATAAATTACATTTTACACGTACTCATATTATTTCTTGTATATATATCATTTATTTATATCTTTCTTCTTTTTTGCTCCTGTTATTGATATCTCTACAATACCACTGTTTCAGTTGACTGTTTTGTTTTTGTTCCAATTAAGCTTATATAAAATATTTATATCTTTCTTGTTTCCTCACGTAATATTCTCTCAATCGAATGCATTGAATTTTGTTCATTGAAAGTGTTCCATAATATGATTTATTGTTTTTCTTTATTTATTACACAATTAAGATAATCTCTCTTCTTTTATTAATTATTGTTTATTCACTTTCATTTCATTACCCATTTTAAATTTCGCTAATATTTTCATTTCATGCTTTATTTTTTCTTCATTTTTCTTTTTATAAACAAATTTTTTTACTTTATACTTTCTACTATAATGTCTTTAACTTCATATTTTAATGCTTCTAGTTTATTTATTAAAATTTGCTGTTTCTAGTGCGACTTTTATCACTTCTGTTTCCTTTAAAATAGTTTTTTCCCTCTTTATTTTTTACTTTAAATATTACTTGATCATTCAATATTATGTAAAAGTTTTATCCATTTTATCTCGTAATTTTCTTTTCACTTTTTGTGATTACTTTTATAACATTCGAATATTTTTACTTCTTCAATCCTTATTTTTGTATAGTTTTACAGGATTTCTACACCTTCACTGTTTATTATTTTGTTTTCAAATTTGATTGCACTCTTAGCTGCCTTTATTTATATCCTGTTCTTTGATTCTAACATCAAAATGAAATCCGACGTGATTTTTTCTGGATTAAATATCTAATTTATGTATTCTTTTTGTACTTTTGCTGTTTCTTAGCAACATTATATATGACATAAATAGTCTATAATAAATATGCCTTCGCCTTCTAACCATTGTTCTCTTCTCTTTTCATATATCTCTGACATCATTTTTTTTTTTTTTTTAATAAAAATTGATACTTTATTTTCTGTGAATATTTTAAACCTTATTCTGGTTATTCTTTTTCCTTCCTTTATTTAAATAATTTTTTTATTCATTACCAACTAATTTTCCTCTGAAGAAATGTTAAATGATTTTCTATAAATAGCTTTGAGCTATTTCACTTATTTTTTTCATTATTTTATTTACATCGTGTACATCCTTAAATCTTACTCCTATATATTAAGTTTTGCATCTATGCTCTTTTTTAACACGTTCACATTTTTATCGTCATTTCTCGTCATACATTTACTACTTTTCAGAAGTTTTTTCGCGTTCATTTAACTTGACCATCGATTCTAATCCTTTTTCTTTCCACTTTTGCCTCTTAGTTCCTATATTTATTATCTTGTTATTATTATTTTCATCTTTTAATATCTATGTTCTTTTACTAACTTCAATATTTTCCTCTGATCTTTTCTCATTTCCTTTTTCATATTTTTTTCTCTCTATTAGTTTTTGTTTTTTCTCTTTTTCTTTTCTGCGTGTCCGCTAACTTAACTTTAACCTTTATTCATATATCTTCCAAACATTCTTCAATAAAGATAAACTAATCGTTTATCTCTGTTTCTTTTTTCAACTTTTTTAAGATTTCCCTTCTCCGTGTTTAAGGAGAGAAATTTACATTTCTCCCTCTTGCTCATTATTCCATAAATGTTTCTACTTTTATTTATATTATATACGATCTTAGTGTAAAATCCATGTTCCTTTACTTTACAGCCTTTATCTAAGTTCACGCCAAAAATTTCTCTTCTCTTTCTAAAAATCGCACAACACTTAAATGCATTTTTATTACTTTTCTATTTTTATGATTATTTACTTCAATTGTTTCACTTAACTTTTTTACATATTTTTAATGTCGCCTCCTAAATACTTTATTATTTTATTTATTAGCTATTGTTTCCAATACTTAATCAATATTATCATGTATCACTTGTTCCCTCCCTAAGCTCTTTTTGCCTGTTTGTGTATACAGCTGGTTATTAACTATGATGTATTTTTTATTGCTCATCTTTTTTTATTAAAGAATATATTAAAAATGAATAATGTTTACAAACATATTATTAGGAAAAGTAAACAGCATATTTATAAATTTTTAATTATTTTTATGTAGCAATATACAAGATATACACCTTATTACCATTAAACATAAAAATTCATAAAATTGAAAAGACATAATAAAATTGGAATTTTATGTTTTTTATTAAATATCACTCATAAGAAATATAATTATAAAACAATCAATTGCTTTGAATATTTCAATAAATTTCAGGAATTCTGTTAAATTTCGAAATCTTATGTTAATGTTTGAAAACAACTATTCGAACTACTAACCGATACTATCTTTTAAATATTAAAACTAAAATATTTTATTTATAAATTTATAATTGGTTTTAGTTGGACCGTTATGTTTAAGTAAACATATTAATCGGGATCGAAGGCTTGACGATGATTTTCCAAATTTTAAGAAATTTAATAGAACGTTAGTTTATTCCTGTGAACCAGGTCAGTAATATTTATATTGAATTTAATATTTTATTTAATAAAAATTACATAAAAAATTTCTCAACATTTTATAATAGAATAATTAGAAAAATTATTCTTGTTTATTTAGATAATTTCAATACATCTATCTAAATAAAAAATGTGTAGTCCAATCATTTACTTACTAATCTTTTAATAATAATCAAATAAAAATTTATTTTGTTATTTTATTCATTTTAAACATAAACTTGAGTCAGAAAAATAAATATAATTATCTTTTTGTATTCTTTATAATAAATGTAAATCTTCACTTATCGACAAAATATTTTACGTTTTTAAAACTTATATTTTTATAGTTAATTATTATCCATATTACGATGTTTCCTATTTGAATAGTTATAATACAATCAAAATGAATAATCTACTTTTACGTTATGTTAATATAAAGTACACTTTTTTATTAAGTTAATTCATAATTTTTATTAAAAAAAAGCATATTAAGTTTTATAGTTGAAACGAATATACTTGAACCAATAAATTATAAGTCTATATTTTTTAATATTTAAAATAAATAAAATAAAGTATTTTGCTTTAATTTCAAATATAATCTTCAAATATATGACAAATTTTTTATTGTATTTTATATTATCAACGTTTTCAATAAATTTTATATTTTAATAAAAATATATGTTCAATAACAAAGATATGTTCAATTAAATATATCTAGTAAATTTAGTAAAAACGTATTCACAGGAGATGCTGGGATATTAGAAGTGACCCCAAATTCTACGTGGCCTGACATTGTTTACTACAATTCTTTCACTCATGCCAACATGGGATGGAAAATTCATGTTGTCGATGCCTATTCTAGAAACGTTGCCGTTTTAACAAGCCTCAACTGGTCAATTGTTTTTTTAACATATTTTCTAATTGTAATGTAATAGAAAATTTAAATTACGATTTTATTCTTTTTTTAAGACTTTTCGTTTGGTTTATGAAGAATGTAAAAATTTATGAACAGCCTAATAATAATGAACATATAGAAAAAAAATAATATATTATCTATTTTTTTAAATTAAAAATTATAAGAACAAATATGAAGTTTTTGTTTATACTTTCTATATTTTATTTTATTTTATCGCTTTATTGGTTAATGTCATATAATTTTATCATAAAACAGTATAAAGTATGTAAAACATATGAAAATTGTAAAATAAAATTTTATAATTATTATAAATATAAAAAGTACGTAAGAAAATCTACCTAGTCAGAATAAATTATTCTCTTAATTTTTATTTTAAATTTCATCAGATATCGTTTAGTATGCACCAATATATTAAAAGTATCATATGCGTGTTTAATATTAGTTGACTTTAATCGCTCCAAGGATAATACACATTGAAGCAAGTTTACAACGTGTTTGATCCCGTTTTAGGGTAGTGATTGATTTTATTACCTGTCAAATTTAAGGAAACTGAAATAATATATGCTTGTATTCTATTTTGTTTCGTTTTTGGGACATCTATCTTTTTGCGATACTTTGTATCTATGTTTTTCATCCTTAAAATAGATTACTTGACTTTTTATATTATACATTTTTCTAAGTATTGCTGTTTAAAACTGTTTGATTGAAGTTTACTTTCACTTTTTATATTAAAAAAAACTAAAGTATTTTGCGAACATATGATACAATATTCTTATCTGTATTTTATTCTATTTAATATTATGTCGAATACACGTACTTTTGTACCCTACTTTATAGATTCTGAATTTATTCTAATTATACTAAAATAGTATTGCATATGGTGCCTTTAGAATAATTTTAAATAATAAGAAAATGATAAATCATCAAAGCTTGAAATCAAGTACAATCAGATTTGATGAGAAGCCTAGCCATATTCCACCCATCCTACCATATTGACTATGCATTGAGCACTCATAGCTACTTGTCATTCGGTACTACTGGGAAGAAACTTCTTCAAAAATCAATTGTCAGCGCTTCATGCACGATGCCTACAAAGCAACCAGGTACTACTATTACAGATTTAGTCAACCAAGCAGAAGAAAGCGTTATGGTACCTATAACCAGTGTAAAGTACCTTTACACCACTCATACATACAAGATTACTCGCGAAAATCTCTTTTGAAATTCTGTAACTTTTACATTGTTAAAACCGCTCACGCACACACTGTTCAAACCGCGCACGTATACACTTTACGCTACGCGCAATGCACAGCGCAACTTACGCACCGTAGACGATCTTGCACGCCTACGCTCTACGTGCAAGTGCAGGTACTTTGGGTTACATTGTCGCACCAACTCTGAAGCTCTTCCCGTAATAAAAATTGAACCTCTCTATTTATATGCATTTCAATTTACTAAGCCACAAGAAAGACAACAAAACCAAAACCATCTTTCGCTAGAAAGAATGCAATTCTAATGTATATTTTTTTGTCGAGTTAACACCTTTCGTCCGTTAGTAAGTAACGTGCCGAACCAGTGTACAAGCATATTGTTTCCCATCACGCGCTTAAATCTGTACTTTAACCATTGTACTCGTTTTGCCGAATATCTGTCTACATTTTTTATGTATTGGAAAAAGTTATATATAAAAAACCCTTTTAAAAATCATTCGTCAACATTTATGTACCGAAAAAGTTACTCGCGAAAATCTCTTTTGAAATTCTGTAACTTTTACATTTATTTTTATTATTATTCTAGAAAAGAATATTTAACTGCGCAATACTGAATTTTCTTTGTAACTAAAATCTATAAAAACCCCTGACTCCTAGTCTGCTACAGCATTAGGTCACAAACAATCAGCACTCAGAAAAGTCAATCGGTCACAAGCGTTTAGTGTGTCAACCAATGTTTCGTTTTTGAACTTACCTTATAACTTTCGGTGTCGAGCATTAGACTTCTATAATTTCGATAATTGTACAACTTAAAATATATTCGAATAAATTAACATTAAAAATTAGTGGAAATTGTTGAATTAACCCTTGTGCCAAATTTTCCTTTTACACCAGTTATTATCGCTAACGTTCCTTGCTAAGACAGTTTAAAACATGTCAGACGTCTCCATACCCATGGAACCATCTGATACCAAAACGATTATTTTTCTTCATGGAGAGATTAACCAGATTTCCGTAGATGAAAGATATATACTATCTGTTAGGTCGGTAAAATTACTGAAAGATATTTAATATAAATTACTGATAGGCCCTACTAAACGTAAACATTTATTCACAAACTTTTACATACAAAAAAATTCAAGAAGGTAAGTCAAATTGTTATGTTGACTATCAGAAAATGTATGAACAAATATACTAACGACAAAAGTAAACCATATAATCATCGATTGCTATTCTCCCACAAATGTGGTGTGTCCTTCACCTACACTTTAAACTTTAAAAAAAAGTTGTTTTGTTTGTTGAGCTAGTTCTTTTCAGAATGCTTTTTCCGATTTCTAAAAAATACAGCTTAATTTTAGAAGATTGTAGCAGTTTTCATAATTTATGCTTATGTAGCAACTCTATAAAGTAAATACTAACGGGTAAAATAGTTTATAGAAATATTATTAAACACAGTGTAGGCGAATCAATAGTATCGTTCCGAGAAGACTTCTAACAGAATCGCCGGCACAAAATAAAAACGTAAAACAATTAGATTTCTTTGAATTTTAAATAAAACTATTTTTGATTTGTTTATTATTGATAGAAAAGTTTGTAAAAAAAAAATTTGAGAAATGAAAGGAACAGAAAGCAAGTTTAGTTTCTCTTCAACACGCAAACGAACAACATGAGCTCGATTTTATATAAACGGTTATAATAAAAAGATATTACAAGTGTAATATATCTACAAAAATTCTTCTTATCGTATCCCCTCTCTCGAGACTCTCCGTCGACATACACATAACAATTTAATATTAAACTTGGTTTAAATTCTTATTCTTAAGTCTTCGAAGAATCTTTGCGTTATTCTTTACTGGTTAAAATATATTTAAAACAAGAAAAAAATCTTCTGGCCGTTCATCAATTCTTTTCTCAAAAAATAAAAGTATATCTCTAATACTTTTAATGTACTATGATATAGTTATTAGTAAAATAATTGAAATGCCATAGGTGAAAAATTAATGAGAAATTCCAATTGAAAAGTTCTAATTTTCATTTTAAAAAATTTTTAACATACAGTCATTACAATAATAAAAGTAAATTTCATATAATAAAAGTAAATTTCATATAATAAATTAAAACAAAACAATAAAAAATGGAATATTAGACCTTTCGGAAATAACCCACAGTACAACCTAATCCTTCAAATGAAATTAACAAAAAAACAGAGTTAAGAAAATAACAAAATATAATAACAAAAAAGATTACAAATAAAAAAAAATTTTTAATACAACAAATAATAAAAATTATTAAGAAAAACACTAATCATAAAATGTTTTTTTAATATTTATAAATAACAAAAATCTAAGAATATATATTTACTAAATTCATATTTGGATGTTACTAGATAACATTTTAAAGATTGTTTTAAAAATTCAAATAAATTTACTAATAAAAATAAATAATTATGAAAATAGAATAACTGATTCAATGAGAAACTATTTACATATGCACATATATACTCGTTGTAAAGTAAGACAATATACTATGACGATTGAGAACAGATGAAAAACTTTACAAATCAAGAAGTAAGAAGCAATTTCATATTTCTTTATAAATTTAGTATATTAATAAAATAATATTTCATATATACTAGTTAAATATCATGCATAAATAAATATTATTAGTTATATACATAAATATTAATTAATAAATATATGACACAAAATGTAAGTACAATACAAATAAATAAAACTAATAGTTTTATAACTAATCAATAAGAATAATATTATAAAATTTTATAGTTATATTGTTGAGTTTTCACTAAGATGAGGTAATTTTCGGTGGTAAAATAAATGAGAACAACCACACGCAGTATTAAAACTTATATTTAATTAAAAATAAACTTACACTAACGCACTTAAATTGAACTTAACTAATAACAATAAATGTGATTATAACTATGAATACAAATATATACATGATTTTAACAAAAACTTATAATTAAATGAGCTTATACTAATTTGAATATGTGTTTAGCAAAGACGCAGTAAGATGTGGGTGTTTTGTGTGTATGTGAGTATGTTATTTCTATATTCAATATTCTTGAGTATTTAGTCAAGTATTAATATAAAACATTATGAGTAATGACAGCATTGATGTACGATGATTTTTACAATGTAAACCAATTAATCAAATCCATAATGAATTTAAAAAAAAAATAATTCTAAAGCAAGAACAACGAGCAACGATAAGTGAGAGCTTAGATAAAATTATCTAACTGAAGTTGATTATCAATGAGCAACCAGCATAAGAGCACCATAATGATTGATCTAAAGCCTAATTACTGATAGGCGTTCGATGAACCAATCATATGGCGCGTCATATTCATTATCAAATTACATGGTTGATAATCAATTCAAATGAGTGACGTGAAGTTGTCGACAATGCTTCTCGGGGGATTAATTATTGACGCATGATCGACGGCCCTGAGTTGAGCGGTGACTTCTTTATTGCCACGTGGTGAACCACCATTACCAATAATCAATAATTGATTATCGATAACCAGGTCACGTCAGAGGTGCCAAAAATTACATATTCTCAAAAATTGTAGATATTATACATGTATAGATAATAAATAATATTATCCTATATGTGTAAGTAGATATAAATAATATTAAGTAATACGGAAAAATATATTTAAGATGCTTGTATTGATCTATTACATAATATTATAAATAACTTTATGGACAACTGTTAAGAAATAGGTATAAGGTGTAATAATTGCAAATAGTTAAGAACAAATATTTCTTTAAATATGCATAAATCATTACTCTTTGTGTAGATATATTTAGAAGAATAAATATACCTTGTTAAAAATATATGTAGAAAATGTAGAAGATATACATTATACAAACATATGTATAAAATTTGTAGTACTTGAAACAAATTATATTACAATAATTATTATTTGTAAATTAGAAATGTATTTATTTATTTGAGTGTGAGGCATAAACAATAAATTTATTTGTAACAATCTTTGAACAAAACATATGGGCACATGTACAAATATACAGTACAACGTTATTTAATGAAGATACACAAATCTAGTAATTACCTTATTAGTAACTTTATTTACATAAATGCTTATTAAATATCTGTATATTAATACTGTAGTTTCTAATACATTACGTATACTATATTTTTGTTTAATGTAAATTTTAGAAAATGTTTTTTGTAGCAATTGCAAAATATAGAAGATTTTATGAGTAGTCTATTAGCGTTAATTATTAGTTGGAAGTCGACAATTAAACTTAAAAGTATTAGACGTGATAAAACGTAAAAAACTAATAAGCAGTTATACAATAATCACGGCTAAAATTCTTTGCTTATTTAAAACTATATTTTCAAAATCTTTTAACTAATATTTCATTATTTTAAACAAAGTAAATTAACATTTTTGAGTTAGTACAAATACTATTACTGTTAATGTTTTAAATATTAAAGCATAATTGCAATTTTCATTTTATCCCATCATTATACGTAACAATGGTTAAAATTATTTATATATTTTATATATAAATTCAACAATATTTATTTTTAAAATACAGATATTAAACACAGATAAAGCTGCATCATCATATTTTTGAGTATAAAAAAGAGGAAAAATGAGATAAGTAAACCAAACCCTATAAAAAGTTGGTAGTTACTTTACATGAAAGATATAGTATTTCTTAGTTTTATATTGATATTTTCATTATTTATTCAATGTGCAAAAATAGTAATATGTACATACGTTTTTACCGGAAAAAAAACGGTAAGAACTCATGAATTAAATTATAGCAGTGTAATACAAATGAGTATTCATGATGTACGTTCAATATGCTACTTTTATTATTCATAACCTTTATAACCACAAGAATATTCAAACAATAAACATATTTTTTCATCTCGGTTAGCTTATTATTAGTAAAATTAAAAAATAAAATTAACATTTTTAAGAATTTAATATCCTAATATTTAATATAAATACATTATTCATGACACAGTTTATAATACGTGAATAATTTGCATGAAAAAATTCGAAATATAAAAAAATGGTTACTGAAATGTCTACTAAATACATTATAAAATTGAGGAATTGAAGATCTTCACATTACTGATTTCAAAAAAAAGTTTTATATGTAAGTAATAAAGTTGAAGATTGAAGATAACGAAGAGTTATTTCAAAAATACTTAATTCAATATAAGTAGGATATAAAAAAGATAAGATTAAATCTGTGTATTTTACGTTATCAATGACAGAATAAAAAATAAAATCTCTCTTTGTACATATTAGTCTAAAGGGAGATAGTTCAAGCTTATTTGTAAATATAGGAATCTGGGTAAAACGTCTCAGAAGAGGATAGATTGGTGATGATTCCTTCGCGGCGATCTCGGATAATAAAACTCTTATTATCTCATCAACTACTTTTGGTGACACTTCACTCTATCTATGCGTTAATATACATTTTTGATACTTTAATATTAAACACACACGTATTTAATACGTATATTAGTTAATTAAGAAGTAGACGATTTATTAAAATCTATTCTAATTAGCTTCTGCAATTTTGACTATACATGTAAAGAACTAATAATAAAAGTTCAATTCTAAAGACTTTCTTATCCTTTATATTTAAGATGTTAAAATCTAGTTTATCTATTCTATTAATTAATATTAGAGATTAATTAAAAATTTTCCAGAATAAAATAAACATGGAACTTAAGTTAAAATCAGTAAAAAAGATATTCAATTTTAACTTTTATAAAATTTCTTTAATTAAAAAATAAGTTCCAAGAATGATTTATCAAATGCAATATAATACAGCATAAAATATTAGAATTTATTTTCTTGAATATTTTAATATTTTTTAAAACCAATATTTCTCCATCCAATGTTTTTATTCTAATGTAGTTAAATGTTGTAATATTTAAACTGTATTATAAACTAGTATTATGTCAATGAATGTATTAAAAAACTACTCGTTATTTATTATTAAATAAAAAGAAAATTGATGATCAATATTAAAAACTTGGAAGTAAATGAATATTAAATTTCCTATATTCTTTTGTACTAAAAAAAGATTGTTACTTTGATGATCAGTAACTAAAAATATTAGGCCTTAGTACATTGATGCAAATTCATAAACGATCAATATTACGCAGATTTTGATTTCATAAAAAACTGATTAATATATTTTTTTAAAACAAATTTTAATACTTTGAAAGGAAACGAAAGGATTTGGTCATTCTATATAAAGTTCTTCAAGGGCTTCAACATTTTTTTCTTACTTTTTACTTCTATAAACTTTCAACTGTACAATGATACATAAGCTATTTGTGAAGTAAATATGATATTCGATATTCTTTTTATTACTATAATTATATAGATGTCATAACAATTATTATATTATAAACTAAAAACGATGTTAAAATACTAAACGCATACGACACTACTTTTCATGGAAGTATTCTAACCTTCAATGAGAAGTAATTTCGTTAGTATTATTATTTTTTATTATTTTCATACATACAATCTTCTATTCTTTTTTTGAAAATTCACACTTAAAAAACATGCATATCAACGCGATGTAAGACTTACATATATTTAACTAAGTATCACGTGTAAACTTCATGATGAAGTATACGACATTCTGCAGCCTTTTAATTCAACTTAAATGTACAAAGATATTTTGTTCTTTCACTTTTTTTAATTTGTATTTTTCATTAAAATTAATTACACGGTCAATGCAAAACATATTAAATTTGAAACCTTAATTTCTATACATTCTTATACAAAATATGTAGGGTTTATAATCAAAACCTAATTGGCTTACCATTTTAAGCGCCTATATCATTATCTAGTAAACTGATCATTTCTTAAATAATTGTAAATAATATAATTAATATATACGTTTAAAAATTTCAATTTTAAACCCTAAATATAAATTAAATATGTAAATTAATAATAATTAATGTTACGCAAACGATTATCGTAACAAAAATCATAAATTCAAAAGTAATTTAGAACAAAGTTACATACACGTGCGAACGCGCACATCATATACACGTACTACGCTTCATGATTATTTGCGATGGAATTCCAGAAAATTATGTAATGTAACAGGTAATTCTTTGCTTTTGAGACCATACTTGCAAATAGCTTGTGCAGCATGACACCGAAGAGTTATATAATTAACGAGATTAATATTATTCACAGTATTCGAAGATATTAAACTAGCTGGAGTATCGCCTGCCTTATTTGGAACATCAACATGTGCTCCATAATCCAATAGTAACTTTATTAACTGTAACGAAGTAAGGTGATTACTGTTAACATTATTTAAACTTCTAAAAAATATTCACGAATTTTTGATATATTAAAAATTATTAAATATTTTATTTCTCTTCCCTTCTTAACTTTTTATGACTCTTTTTACATATATTTTTTACAAACTTAATATACATTAGATATTTTAAATATTTTAATATTTTTAAAAATCTACAAAATTATATTTAAACTTTATTTCAATTATTATTTTTTTTACAATTTTATTTACTGTTTTTGATGATATAAAAAATTTCCAAAATTTATTTTTACTTTGAAACTATTTAGTATTGTAATTTAAATATTATTGGATAAGAAGAAAACTTTTAATTAATGCTTTCTCTTAAAATCTGTTGCAAATGACAACGAAACTCAATTAATTTTAATATAATTTTTTTTTAATTTAATAAATGAATAATCATAACATATTTGTATTTTATTAACAAGAAAAAATAAAACTTCTATTAATTATACTAAATTTATTGAGTTTTTACGTATTAATTATCTTCATTAAGAAATCATACCGAATTTTGAAAATTACAAGTACTGCTTGCTATATGCAAAGGTGTAGATCGTAATCTATTACGAGCATTGACATGTGCGCCACATTCTAAAAGAAGTTTAACTGCTTCATAATGTGGAAATATATTCTGTAAGTTAAGAAAAACTTTTTTAGTCTAATAAAAAATCTCAATATTTATGGATTTTATATAAATTTTAAAAACAATGTACACGAAATCTTATTATTTATAATTATAATTATATAGCTTATTCAGCTAATTTAAAAACAAAAATACTATATAAAATTTATGAATAAATTAAAAAAAAATTTCAATTTTTACTATCATTAAGATACCAAAAAAGAATTATTATATCTAATTTAGATATATACTAATTTTTACAAAATCCACAGTTCATAGTTTATATTCACAGATCAGTTCACTAAATATTTACAAGTACAGAAAATATAATTAAAACATAATTATGCATTTATTTTATACGAAATAAAATATTTTTTCATTAAACTTAAATATTTAAAACATGTTTGATCAGTGCAAAAATATTTTTACTTTCTGAATTTTTGAAAAAATCTGTAGTTTTAATAAATATGGTTTAGAGTAAAAATATTTTAAAAAAAACACTCAGAAATCTTAACTTTGAAATATTTAGATTAAATTATAAATGTTTCAAATATAAGAATGTAAAAATTTTTTTTAACTTCAATTATTTAAAATATAGTATTTTAAGTTTAAATTTGATTATCTTAAAAATAAAAAAACAAATGAATAGGCTTTGTCTATTCAATAATGGAATAATATTAGATGTAAAACATTTTATATACACACACACATATATATATATATATATATTTGTTACCTAATTTTTTCACTTATAGTAATTTCTTATTATAGCGACTTTTAGATTAAACAAAGCTTTAATTTTGAATTATTTTGAAATATAATCAAATATAAAAATTCACTTACTATTACATCTTCTACATTAAAATAACTAGAATGGATTGCTGTTAAACTTGAAACGCAGAGATGTAACAGAGTATCTTCCGTTACAGATGCTCTAGGATTTTTCCTCACTAAATTATGCACCAATTGTCTCATTTCTATTTTCTCCTCATTTGTTTGTGCCGTCTTAATAAGTAAATATATTAAGTATGCGATACATTTTAAAATGCTATCAAAACTGTCTCTTTGTCTTTGATGTACTGGTCGTTGCTTTCAAAAATAATTAAAATTTAAATAAAAACTTATAAAATACTAAAGATATATTTAATTAGAATTCATGTTCTAGGCATAACTATTATACAAATATTTTCTTATTAAGAATAATACTTTTCATAATACAATTTAAAAAATAAGTTTAAATAATTTTATTAGTTATAATTATTTTACCTCGAGTAATTGTCTTGCTTCAGAGAGTTGACTAGTGAGCAACTTGAATATTGTAACGACATCACAGAATTTTGGCTCCTGGTTTTCTCGATTTCGATCCAGCTCTAACGCTTTCTCATTTAAGTCAACCATAAGTCGAACCAAAGCTTGAGCAGTAAAGCAGGTATCGGTGTATAAAATCTAAAGTTTAAAATATTCAATAAATTAATCTGTAATTGCAGATTAGAAATATTTTAATTTATTGTAAATTAAAATTTTTTAATAATTTAAAAATAATTTTAAAATAATTATTTAGATTAATTTATTTTTAGTATAATCAGTACAAAAATAATAATAAATTAATCACAACAAAAATTGGATATGATTTAAAAAAATATATTACTAATACAAACTTTTATAATAAATTTATAGCAGAAATAAATTAATAAAATAAAAAATAAAAATTATGTGTATAATTTCCAATTAAATCTTAAACAAAACTAATGTTATTTTATGTATACAAACAAATGCACAAAACTTATAAAATATAATTTCATATTTTAGCATATTTTATATACATAATTTAATTAACTGAATAATTAAAATCATATACTTGTCAAGAAAATTATGAATTTTATCTTAAAACTAAATATAATTTACGTACTTTTGTATGAATAATTTTATTTACAAAATTACTATTAAGATTCTTTATGCTTAAAAACTAAAATTTGTAATGATGAAAAAACTGATAATAAATTTATAAATCATTTTGTATTAATTATTTATCATTTGTTATTAATCTAATATTAATATTAACTTAATATTAATTAGTTATTATTTATTATTAATCATGATTTATATCATATTCTTCTATGTCATGTATCACTACTTTTGAAAGTGTATTAACCAATAATTTATTAATTTTTAATACAATTAAAGTAATACTTTTTTTAAATAATTCAGTTTTATATTTTTAGAAAAGTTTATTGATATTGTTGCTTTAGTACATATTAAATACTTAATTGCCAATACTTCGAAAGTGGACATATAGATTATATATTTATAAGTAACAATATGTACATAATTTATATAATCCAAAGATGGGATACATTATTTGTTTCATAAATATAAATTTTCACTTACAGAATCTTTATCGACACGAATCTCCAAAACACGTCTCCACATATCTATACAATACTGATAACTGAAAAATAGTGAATTTTAATTTAGCTTATTTTCAAAAAATTTATTTAATTTATAGTGTAAACATGAAAAAAGTATATTTATGAAATATTTGAAAAAATGTTGAGTAGTTAATTAATATGTATTATTCAATAAAAAAAGCTTTATGTAAATTTATTATAATTAAATTATCAGCAATTTTGAATGTACTATAATCTTTTTAAGCGAATTATAAATAAAAATTTGATTTATTACAATTAATGCAATATATGATTTGATAAATATACGATAAGACAACTGAATCTGTGAGTAAATAAATAAAGTTAATAATAAATAATTGTTAAATAAGACAGCACTACATTATGTCTAAAGGTATAAAACCCTTGATGCCTTAGACTTTCAGTGCCTAAATAGCACGAAAAGAATATTACAAATTAATTAATATTACAGAATTTTCATTTTTTCAATGTATTAAAAATTGTAAATGAATTTTCATATTTATATAAGATAATTAATTTTAATACAACTTAATTTATTTTATAAATTATAAAAGAAATGTGCACACCGTAAAGCATCAGCATATGAAGCTCCTCTGTACATTAGTCTAAATAAAGTATCTTTATGATACGGTCCAAGGATCCTTTCACATATTAATAAGCTTTGAATACGTATAGCATCTAGATCTAACATGATGATGTTTAGTTCTTCTATAGTTGTGAATTCCGTAACGTTGCTAAAGCTATCCCTTTTAGGATACATCGATCTCTTAGGGAGCGATGTACCATCAGTACCATTTACATTTCGAATAATTAAGGCTCTTCGCCAGTATTCAAATGCCATCTGTGTATCACTATGTTCATCAAAAAATGTCGAACCAATCAACTCGTGGGCATCTGCTAATTGTTCTGGTGTATATTCTTTTATTTTCTCAACTGAAGAAAAATTTTTAATTTAATTATTGTTCTTTTTATCAATAGTTTTTAAAATTTTTACAACCATTAAAAATTAAGTATCGAATTCTTTGAATAATAGTCGAGTGGTTAAACGTTAATTTAATAACTGAGAACTAACATCATTTTTATGTTAGCAATTATTTATTATAATATTATATATTATTATATCATATTATTTATCAAATAGATTGTAGATAATATGATTGGAAATTTTTATGTTTAGATGTTACACTATGTAAATGAAAATTGACTAGAAACTATAATTTTATTGTTGCGTATTTGTACATAATCGAAAAAAACATGTAAAATAAAATAAGTTGTTCAATATAGATGTATACCTACAGTAAATACCGAAATGTAAATACGTAAACTACGATATCAATGGGATAATTTATCTATTAATAACCACTAATGAATAAGAAACAATTATCTTTAAAAATATTCAGTTTAATATTTTTATGACCTAAAGTGAAACTACTAATATTTTTAAAAAATCATATTTGTTTGACTGAATCAATTTTAATATTATAAAAAAGTAACATTAAAATTTTTCTTTGCATTAGAAAGTAAATATTACCATTCAATATTATTTAACATATCTCATTAAAATGGCCATGTATATTTTTTAATAACTTAGGTTTTATAGATAAGTAACAGACAAATTATCAAACAGTAAACTTTTAAATAAATTATGCATATTTAATATTAAACATTTTTTAACAAGACAGAAACAATACTTATACGAAATGTAATTATTAAATAACATTCTTCAGAAGATATCCAATTCATTAGAAAAATTTTAAAAGTTATCAATGAATTTACCATTTATTATTGTTTTACAAAGAGAAACTGAATCTGCTGAGAATATAAAAACTATATTTAAACTACAATTTATTATAAAATTTTTATTTACATACATTTGAAAAAAAAGTTCTTATAGAAAAGTTTTTCTAATTGAAATGTTGAATGATATTAAACTTCTACGTGAAAATTTCATTGTTTGTAATATTATATACACAGTAGTCATAAAAATTTCAATGCAAAAAAATTATCAAGAAAATCAAGAAAACTATAATCAATATAGACTTTAATTTTATGGTTTGCAGTTTAAATCATATATTTCTCAGAGTAAAATGTTATGTACTATATATTATAAATCAACTATTAGATAAATACATTATAAAACTTAAAATTAATTTTTTTACATAGATCTAATTTTCAAAATATTCCTTGATAATTCTATTCATATTATTTATAAAACAAATCTATTTTTAAATAACATTGAGTTTTAAAAACAATATGTTTAATGTTACTTTTTTTACATAAATTTTTTAACAATATTAGTTTCTTATTCCATTAAAAATTATTTCAATATAAATAATTTTGTGGATCATCTTTACAATTGAAAAATTTTGAAAAACTTAATGTACTAGTGCTACTTAGAAATCTTACTTAGATAATCAAAAATTTGTGTTGCACCCTTCAGACATGCAGTTTGCAATGCATCATCATTATATCTAGATCTCAGATGTGGATTGGCATTGTGACTTAATAGAAGTTTCGTCGTTTCAAATCTATGTTCTTGAATGGCATAGTGCAAAGCAGTCTTGCTTTGTATGTCTGTTGCATTAACATCAGCTCCATGATTAAGAAGTAATGTACAGAGCTCCAAACTCTGGACAGAATTTATAAGACAAGTTCCACCGTTATAGTTGGCTTTCAAAATATCTGCACCATTTTCTACCAAATAAGAAACGATATCTGAAAATATTGCAGATTTATCAACATATTAATATTTTGATTTTATGATGTAATAAATATGACAAAAACGCTTATATTATTTTATAAGAAAGTTTAATTAAATATAAAAAAATTTGTAATAGGGATTCAATTATAAATTAAAAAAAAAGTTAGTATATTTGTTTACATTAAAAAACAAGTATTACAGTATAATAGCATTGATGTTTAAATATTGGCCTAGACCTGCTGGCTTGACATTCAAATCTTGGCTCAAGTTTGCAATTGATTTATCAATGTCAATTAAAAAGATATTAAGATGCTTGATTATAAAAATAATTAATCTTGGAATTTTAACTTTAAAATATTTCTACAATTTGTATTTCTGTTTAGTATAAAAAAATTAATTTCTTACCAACATGAGTCATGAAGCAAGCGGATCTAACAGGTGTAGAACCTGTATCTGATACAGTATTGATTTCAGCTCCTTGTGATACCAGATATTTTAAAATAGGTAGCTTGCCAGATACAGCTGCACACCATAGAGGTGTAACAATATGAACTGAATGATCTTCTGGTACTTCATACAATCCCGTTTGCTCTATATCTGCATGGCAAACTTTTATCAAATAATCCACAATATCTACATGACCTCTTTTGCATGCTATAAATAGAGGAGCACACCCATCTACGTCACGACTGACCAATTGTTTTAAATCTTCTGGTTTGTGTTTCTCCAGGCGAAATTTCAAAATATTTGACAATTGAGCACCTGATGCTTCATCTTCACATTCTCTAACAAGGTCATGAAATAAACAATCTGTAGAATTATTAATCTCTGGACTCTTAAACCACATTGTAGTCCAACGCCAATAAGTTCTACGAACAGTTTCTCTCTATAATATAATAAATTTCATATTATGCCAAATAAATATTCAATTAAAAAGTAATTTTTATTTATTGTGAAACTATAATTAATTTAAAAATAATAATAATAATTGAATAAAATGTAAATTAATAAACAATAATTTATATAAAATAATTCGTCAAATTTATTAAAATTTATTTTATTTGGCACACAAATTTAAAATAATAAATAAAATTATTAATAACAAAATATATAAATATAAAATAAAAGATTTAGTTACTTAAATATTAAGTGAATTAAAATTAAGTATATTAGGATTTTTTCATTGATTAATTATGGTTAAAAATTTTAATATTTCCTTATCGAATGTTTTTAAATTTATGGATAAAATTTTATAAAAATAATATTTTCAATATTTAAAGTACTAATTTACTAACTTATGTTAATTTGTACTTTCAGATAATTTATTTAAAACATAAAAAGATAGACCTAATATTTTTCTAAATTTATTAAAAATAAATATTAATACTTGAATTAAAAAGATTCACAAAATTAATTGTTTGAACAATAGTTTAATAAACATTAGAAAAATTGATTAATTTTAAATATGATTATTGCATGAAGGTAAATTTAAAAATAATTGTAAAACAGTTAAAAAATACATTTTATACGTTATATTATCTATTAAATTAAAGTTAAATATCGATATTTTTTTAAGTAAATCTAAATACATTTTTTTAATTAGGATTGATCAGTAATATATATTTATTTTTTACGATTACTAAAAATTGAATTCATTTTAAAATTTTTTACGTATATTATACTTTTGCAATGTGAAGAATCACTTGTATGAAATATTTTTAACTTTTATACAAAAAATGTTATGTAAGACAAATTTTTTTAGAATTATATGGAATACAAAAATAAAACGAAATATTTTTTAAATCATTTAAAATGATAAAATTCCTCAAATGGATATAATATAATTTTTTTTTTATTTTTTAAATTTATAATATTCAATTCGTATTCAATTTTTTGTATGTTGTTTTTGTATCATTTATGCAATTAATTTCTGTTAATTTTATTAAAAAATTCACATTTTATTTATGGTGCACTATGAATTTTCAATTTTAAATATGAGCGAAAATCTCTAGTTATTAAATTGATCGCTACAGTTAATCGTTGCACTAAAAACTTTGTGGAATTTTGAATATTAATAGTTTTATTTTTGCTATTTATTTAATATAAATATTATTATTTAAATGTTTATTAAATGTTTAAGTATTTTTATGAAAAAGAACAATAATAAATATCAATATTGATAAGTATTTAACACTGATATTTTGGATTATTTCCAGATCATTAAGAGTCACACTATCTTTAATCTATATTACTCTAGCATTAATACAAGCAGAAATAAATCATTTTTGTTAAATAATACAAATTTTAATTAAAAATGCATTGCGGTAGTATGACTTAAGCATATATATATAAAATATATATAATATATATATATAAATTCACAGTGGACAAAAGAAAACAAAAATATATGCGACAATATAACGAAGAGTAAGAAAAAAGGAAAACAAACTAACGCTGCTGAAGTGCATTGTGCAGTTAACTGTCGAGCAGTATCTCGCCAACTGAAAGGACCGACAACACAATCTTGGCTATTATTCAATTGCAAAAAGAAACACCGTAACTTTTCCAAGTTCTGATTAAGGGATTGACACTGAAAGTCATACAACCAGAATGTGTATATCTGTACTACTTGTTTAACATAAAAATACATTGAAAGAAAACGTAATAGTGAAAGGTTTTTTCACTACTGTACTCATACAGTAAAATAAATCTATTTATTAATATATCTATTTATTATAGTTACCATAAAAACAATAAGAGTATTTAATACTTGAAAATATAAAGTCTATTATTATTTTGGTACAATAATATATATAATAGTACTGATAGAAAAATATAATATATATTTAAAATAACAATAATATTGATACAGATAAGAAAAAAATACTTTTCTATTAAAACATAACTAAATTAATATTATTTTTTCAGATTACAAATTTTAAGAAACTTAAAAAATTAATTTTTACTTTAAATTAAATTAATTTAAAAATATCAAAATTTCTTAAAATGCTTTCTGTTTCATGCAAAATAATTTATTCATTTCGAATATCTAAGGCAAATAATTTTTGACATAATTTTAAATTTTTGTATATTTTGATATATTTGGTGTATTAAATAATATTTTATTAAAATAATTATAATATTCAAATAAGATCATATATAAAATGATTTATATTTATATTTATATTTATATTTATATATATTTATATTTGACTTTTTTATAAAATAATTAAAAATAGTAATTAAAAATTTTTTGTACGCATTATTTGTTTGCTAAAAGCTTCAACAACAATTTTTTTTATTGTGTTTCAATATAAATTATAATACTGAATATGTTTAAACATATTTAATTATTTAAAATAATAGAGTATTACTCAACTGGTAATATTTTATATACAATATAATGTGCTATGAAATTTTATTAAACAATTCTATAAATAATATTAATACTAATATAATAATAATTTTTTATATCTTTTATTATTATTATTTACAGTTTCATACATTAATTTATTGTTTTTAATTATGAATTTATATTAGTTTATTTATAGTTACCACTTTATTATATTCGAATTTATGTTACAATAATGCTGCATATAATTAAATAAATAAATAAAAAACAAAAAAATTTATTTATTATAAAACTAGGTTTTTTATAAGAATTTGCTAAATATCATTGATACTTTTCATATTTTAAACGAATATTTTATACGACTATACACCCGCACACAATTACTGAGTTAAGAATTGAAATCTCATATTAATTTTTTTTATTTTAAAATTTAATCATGTAATATTTGAAAATATGATATTAGAAATCAATAGTAATATGAAATTCAATGAGAATATTCGAAGCAAAATAATGACTTAAAAACTAAATAAACTATTTAATACATTCAAATATAATTTATATTTTTGTATTTGAAATAATTATATTCAAAAGATTAAACTATTTCATTATTATTAAAAATTTTTAATACTAAATTAAAAATATATTTCTTAGCATATAAATTTATATTTAAAACTCTTATTTCATATAAAATATATTTTTAATATTATAAAAACCTGTGTATTAAATTAATATATGCTTATAATTTATTTTTTTATATAGTTTCTAATTAAGATTATTTTTATGATTGGTAAATATAAAAATCTAAGTAATTTTAATACGAACTTTAAAGTAGATTAATCTTTAATATTAAGAAATTTTAATAGTACAATAATTAAAATTACTTGCAAAATATTATTTTTAATTATTTAAATATGTAATCATAAAAAAAATCTTATATTTTATGAAGAATTTCATTGAATAAATAAATGGTAATATTTAGATTCAATTAAAGAATTAATTTAATATTCATAATTTAGTATTAGTATTATATATAATTTTGTATTACGTTTAATCAATTTTTAAGGAATAATACATAGAAAATTCGTTAAAGAATGTTCATTAACTTGTTTAAAATCATTTAAAACTAATTAAAAATTATTTAACAAATAGATACAATGTTCATTTTTATTTAAATATAGTAACTATTTTTTAAAAGTTTTTAAACAAAAGAAAAAATGACGGATATACATATATAAAAAGCTGCAGTTTCTACAAAATGTATAGCATAAAATCAGGTTTCATAAAAATTCAATGGAAATGGTTAAAACAATAGAGATGTCGAAAATAAACACTTTAAATACAAAAAATTATTATTACAAGAAAATACAAACACATATATTACTATTTATTAGTAAGTATCGATTTATTATTAGACAAAATCATACGTAGTAGTCTGAACACAAATGCAAATGAAAATTCTAACCTTCAAATCGTTGAAGTTCCATTTATACTGTGCACAATTCTTAAAAATTCATTCTCAATATTTTCTTTGTATTAAATTTCTTTTCGTCATATCAAAACCTTTTTCAGATTCAGCTAATACACTATGATTCAAAAGTTTTTTTATAACTTTCCATAAAATAACACTGCTTGAATAAAAAATATCTGAATTATGTTGTACTTATTCTATCTCTTAAAAAGATAAAAGATAGAACTACAGTAGATAGAAAGATTACACTTTACGAAGTATTGGTAATATTTATTGTTGTTTTAAATATAATTTTAATTAATTTAAGCAACCGATAAAATAATTATTAAATAATAAATAATGTTGTATTTTTATCGATTAACAATGATAGAAAATTTGAAGCTCTTCATATCTATCTATGTATCTTTATACCTCTTTCAAAGTTCTATATAGCTATTTTTTAGCTTCAGTTCTTCTTTTGTTTGTATGATAAAATGTATATAATAAATGGGGAAAATGTTCTGCTTTTAATCATCGTTTTATTATTCATATTGTAGATACAAAATTTTACCAGAAACATGTTTTAATTACTTTAAGTTACTTACTTTATTTTTTCCAACACCTCTACATTACTAAATAGTATTTTTCAGTTGCACTCGCTTATTTATTATAATCTGTATCTATTTTATTAACGTTTGAAATGAATAAAATATTGTTAAAAATTAAGTTACATAGTTCACATAAAAGAATGCGTACCTACATATAGAGTCAAGAGATATATAGAAATAAATGATATGTGCCGTGGACGGCAACACCAGGCCGCAGAATGAATATACATGTATTCAGTATGCTATTTTTGAACAAATAAAAAATTCGTAGATACAAAGTATAAGCAGATTCTAATTGTAAAGCTATTAGTACAAAGTAGAGCACTCACACTATATATTAAAGTCCGAGTTTGAATCAATACAATCCTTCATTGTATAAATATGCATAAAGGTTATATCTGCTATACCTCTACACGTGTGCGGCTATGTGCCGATGCCTGTATGTATGAATTCGATGATTCACATAATATTATGTGACATTTATAAGAATTGTGATATTTATTAGATGGCATTGAACAAAGCGAATGCATTTTTTGCTGTTTTAAATTTTTATTGTAATTTTTTTAATATTTATTTAAAAATCGTAAACTTGAACAGAATAATGTTACAGTAAATTTCAGAGAAGCTATTTATTAAAAACTTTGTATTTTTAATATTATTACTTGCGCTAACATTTTTATTATAAAATATCTTATATAATTAAATTTCATAAAATAATAAAAATATATTAAAAAGTATATCGGAATAAATTAATTAAATTTATATTTTGATTGAGATATTTTTACAAGTTGTTAATTAGTATACAATTTATTATTAAATGAAGGAATAATTAATTAAAATTCATATCACAAGCATTATTTTAAAAATTAATAAACATTAATAGAATAATAAAATTAAAATAAATATCCCTCATTTGCCAATATCACAAAAAAATCCATACATCTATATATACTTTTCTAATAAAAATTTTTTTTAGATTTAATATTTTTTTAATATTAACGTAAATAAAATTATAATAGTTATTTATAAATATTATATTTTAACTATTACCTAATGTTATAATATTTAATTTTAAAAATTCTTATTAGACTTAGTATTGAGAAGTTTACAATAATGTTTTATACATTATCTCGTACTTTTTCTTAAGAATATACATAAAATCTATTGTTTAAATTATAAAATTTTATTCATTTACAAAAAAATTTATTTATTATAAAACTACGTTTTTGCTATCATTGATACTTTTTATATTTTAAACGAATATTTTATACGACTATACACCCGCACACAAGTATACATACTTGCTGAGCAAATTATTTGAACACCTTAAATCTATAATTTCACAAAGACTCAGTATTCTGTAGACAGATAAATTTTAAATTTAAACAGATTTTAAACTTTTATGATATAATTTAATCAAGATTACAATTTTGAGCGATAAAGTATTTTATAATATTTTTGTCTATTTTTATGGTCTTCAAGTATTAAAGACTATCCAAGAGTATCTCAAGCAGACAAAATAATTGACGATATTTTTACAGAAAATAATTTCTAGTAGTCATTGTATTGTGGTAACAAATTTTTTTTATAAAAATATGTAAAACAAACTTTTACTCTACATAAAAATAATTCAAATAATTTTAATGAAATTATTATAATATTAATTTTAATTATTCTCAAAAAAAAATTATAACATAACATACATAACTGATTGTTTTAAAAAATGTATAATTTATTCAAAAATGAATTTTACTTACTACTTATTAATTTCTTAATTCAGAAAAAAATTTAAATAAATTATTTTCTGTCCTTTCCAATATTTTAACAAATATTATATTTTTAATTTAAGACTTTTTATTTATATTATAGATGTATAAAAGATTTATAATATAATGTCATATTTGTATTTGAATCAAATTAACAGTTTTAGCTTGTAAGAAAAATTAGGAATCTTTTTAAAATAATAATTTAAACAAATAAATTATCAAAATAGTTGAAAATACCCTATAAGTTTTAATATCAATATATAATTCAATGCTAAGATACTTAAAGAAAAAAGTGTAAACATACGTGTATATGCTTCATATAAATGTATATATGTGCATAGTTTTACCATACTTATTCTTGTTGATTGGTACGAAAGTTTTGTGGTTTTGAAGATATCTGTGCCTCTAAGTTGCCTTCATATACTTGGATGCAATTTGTAGTCGAGTTGAGAATAAACACAACTTTATGAACACATACATCCAAAGTTGTACATACATATACACAAAGTTAAGAGAAAAGAACGAAGAAGAAAGACGGGTAAAGGCGGAAACTGACTGGTTCCACTTTCTCTCAAGAGTGAAACTTCTGCAAAGTTTTCTGAAAGTTTGCACTGTAAGTTACGACAAGGTATACATACCCGGTATGTATTGTACATAACTGGCGCTTGTTTACACTTTCCACGCGATATGCATTCATGCAATTCTTAATGAGTTTTATATTGCAGAATATAAAATTCAGGTTTTATAAAAAAAAAATTTTTTTATAATAATAATTTTATTGTTAAATCAGATATTTAATTACAAACTCATTGTAGTATTAAAATTACGTCACATTATAATTCGATAATTATTGTTTAATGTAATTAAAAATCAATAATTACTTTAGTTGAATAAAATGAAATTTTTGAATTAACTAACAATATAAAAAAATAACTTAGATTTTCATTATTTATAAGTAAAGAACGATATATCAAAATATACTAAATTAATTATACGATGTATTTATATATAAAAATATTTAATTGTTTATAAAGATTTAATTATATTTGTTTGCTATTACACGATAAAAAAAATTAATTTTTTATTTTACATACTATATTATTTATATATTATATATATATTATATATGCTTATAAATCTACATTTTTTACTTATAAATCTTAAAAATTAAATTTTCTATAAATAAATAATTGATAAATAAAAATACTTTAAATGAAAATAAAGAATATGTAATAATTTTTTTTATAGTTATATTTTTTAACTTATTATAAATATAAATTTAGTTTATTAGTTAAAACATCCTTTTAATAAGTACGAAGTAATTATAAATATTTATACTTTAAAAATGGTATTATTTTCTTTAGGTATAAATATTGTAATTAATTTTGTGTGTATCTGTTTGTATTATGCCATTCGTTTATAATATAATATATATTATCATAAAAGATGGTATTAAATGAATTTTTTAATTTTTTTAAATAAGCTTAATTTTAAAAAATTATGTATTCACATATACATAGAACAAATTAAAAATAATAAATGATGAACATAAAAATATATATAAATATTTTACAGCAGTTCTTTCAATTAACAATAAATGAATCACTAATTAGCAAAGAATAAATATTTAATATATAAATAAATAATAAATAGTAAGCAAGTAATGGATAAATATTCAGTTTCGGCATTTATACAAATAAAATTTAATGTCTAAAAGATTTATAATTTAATAAATCTGAAATGAATTTTCCACTATAACTGCAATTATAAGTTCTTAAAATTGAACGATTGATTTTCATATAGTCTATTATATTTGTATGTATTAAAATATTAATTTTATTATAATATTATATTCTAGTATTTCGCAACTGTTGATTATAGTTTTCCATGCAAAAGATCGTGTAATATAATATAATAATATATTAAACCACAAAAATTTGAATCGAATGATATACATTATAGACAAACAAAAGATAAATTTTCAGAAAAAGTATAATAAATCTTTTATTACTATTTAATATTCTTGATACATATTAATATTATTATTAAATTTATATATTAAATTACATTAAATTTTACTATTTTTTTCTATTAAAAATACACAAAATATATATGTCGACAAACATAAATAGCTAATGTGTAAACTAATAAACATGTAATATTTATAATAATAATAGCAAATCATATTTATGGTATCTATAACAAAAATAGCATCTATATTTAATAATTTATTTATATAATATATATATTATTTGAACAATACTTATTTCTTCATTGAATAGACTTTTATAAAATTAAAATTATAAAAAAGTATTATGAAGTTCAATATTTGTAAAGTTATATTTTATTATTATACAATTTAAAATGTTATTGAGTTATAACAAATAGTTAGGCATATAATAATACTACCACATATTTAACATTAAAAATTTTTTTTTAAATTTTGAAAAAAAATATTTATTTAATTGAAAAAAAAAGTAAATAACTAAAAACTGCAAATGTATTATAAAATTTTACAGTTTCCAAGTAATAGCTTAGAATCATATAGATTTAATTTATTTATGTAAAATATAAAATCAAATGTACATTTTATAAATTTAGAGAAAGAAAATTTTGTTATCCTGTATAATATTGAAATAGTAAACTTAAACATTAATTATAATGTACCAGAAATTAAAAATATAAGAATAATATAATAAAAGATAAATATAACTTCTAAAAAAATATAATTTATTTTCAATTTGTATTTTTAGTTATATAAAACTTTTATAATATTATTTGAAAATATTTTGCTCGATCGAAATTTTATACCTTTTAAAAGTTTTTTTTTATAATATGTCATATTTAAAATAAAAAATTTATATATTATGGTGTTATCATTAATTAGTATTTACTGCTTCAATTTATTCTATGAATGGATATATGTATATATATTATACACCGTCTCTTCATACACCGACAGAATAATTCTTTCCCCGGCAACTTTTTTTTCGGCTCCCTGCATGCGAACGCTGAATAACTTGTCGCCACTTCTCATTTTTTCCTTTGTTGTTTTTCCTGCGAGTCCATCGCCAGCTCGCACTCCCAATTTTTTTCGTTATTTTCCTCAATTACATTAATTTTTCAACTTTTTATATTATTTTATTATTTCCCTTCTCACTTTTGTATTACTTTTACTTGTAACTGAAACTATTCATCTTTTATTAACGTACTATTCGTTTAAATGATACTTTAATAATAAAAGAATATTTATACATGGACATATATTAACTAAGTTAACAAATTAAATAGTAAAATCTTACAGGCAGTCTGATAATAATTAAGAAGTTCATATATGTACTGAATGAAAGTTGCGAGGTAGGAGTAATAAAGAAGGAGAAAAGGAAAGAAAGAGTACCAGCAAAGACGTCGAGTCCGTTGCGTTTAGTTAAAGTGAAAAGATGCAGTAAAGCCAAATCGTTCATTCCATTTCGTATCTTCGTAGCATTAGCGTCTTATCAGAACTGCAAGTCTGCGGGTAGGACAGGGTAGTAATGGTGCGATGCAGGTGAAAGGGGGGCGCGGGGGAAGCGAGACGACGATATAAAAAATGAGAGAGAAAGGGCCAAGGCAGATACACAAGAGAAGAGGGTGGAGGGCCGAAAGGTAGAGGAAAAGGGGGGGGGAAAAGACTCGAGCGGGGGGCGGGGGGAAACCGGTGGACCACGGCGGGAGACTCGCCGACGAGGAGGAGAGGACAAAAAAGATCGCCGTCGGGTGGGCAGACGGGAGAACGAGTAGGGCGGGTGAGCGTAGCCTAGAACCGGGAAGATAATGAGACGAAGGGGCAAGCGTCGGACAATGAGGGACAGGCGGAAGAGAAGCAAAGGCAAGGCTTGGAAGGGCTAATGGAAAAGAACAGGAAAGAAAAGCGTGTGCGACAGAAAAAAAGAAGAGGTCAAAGGGGAAGTACGAAGATCGTACAAAGGAAGACGGATCAGGAAAGCAACGACGGGGAAACGTGTCCAGGCAAAGGAAAGGGTATGCAGAAGACAGAAAGCGTGAGCTGGAGGAAGAAAGTCAATCAGGGTGAGGAGGAAGATAAGAGGGCGATGAAACAAGGTGGCGTGGCGGTAGGGGAGCATGAGGGGCGCAGTAAAGAGGGGGCCAGGGGAGAAGGGGGGAGGAGGATGAAGAAGACGAACATGAGATAGTCGGCAGACGAAACGCGAAGATGAGCAAGGGGACGAGACATCAGGAGGGGGCAAAGGAAAGGTGGGGAGGGCGTGAAGCAATGCTAAGGAGGAGGAAGGAAACTGGGAGAAGAAATGAGGGACAACATAAGGTGTGGCTAGAAAAGAGGAGGTGCCAAAAGAGAAGTGGGGGCAAAGACCACGGGCTGAAAGAGAGGGGCAGGGGGCGTAGCGGAAAAACGAAAGAAAAGAGACAGAGAATGGGGCAACAAGAAAGAGTGAGTGCCAGAGGAGTGTAAGTCGGAGGGCTGAAACGCGAAGGGAAACAAAAGACAAGAAGAGAGCGGGTGAAGGGGCAAGGTCATGATGGGGAGACCGAGGAGAAATCGTGCGAAAAAAAAGGGGGACAAACGAAGAGGTAAAAATGTGGCGCTGTTGGAGGAAGTACAGATAGGTGGAAAGCATAGGAAGGGGTTAGGGGAAAAACAGGAAACAAAGCGGTCTAAAAAGACAGGGGAACAGATGCTAAGTCGACGACGACGACGTTAACTAAAATGAGGTGAGTCGCGGGGTTGCCGTTATATAGGGAAAACGTTAAAAAAAAAAGATAGTTCAGATATGAGTGAGGAGCGTTGAAAAAATATAACTGCTAAGACCAGTACTGAGTATTAGTAGGAGGTAGTCGGTATAGTGGGGACTATGTGTAAACCTTTATTTATTAGTCCGTTGTACTCGTGGATTCAGATGGACGAAACCAAAATTGTTAATTTGTAATTTATGGTAAATTAAGTGTCCTCTTTTTAGATTTTTTATAGATACTCATAAAATTTTATATGTAATATTAATGACTTGATTATAAACTATATTTGTATTGTATAAATATAAATAAATTAATTAATTGTTTTACATATAAAAAAAGTTTTTTTATTTAATACAATAATTTTTCTATTCCACCATTAATAATCATTACAATGATACGAGATCTAAATTTGTAAAACATATTAGAAAAGTATTTTATCTAGATTATTTTTAAAAGTCTTTTAAAACTATTTATTAGCTAATTTATAATATATTTTCTCTCTAAAGTATAAGACATATACAATTAGTTTTTTAATACTTGAATTTTGCAAATATTAATTAAAATATAAATAAAAATTAATTAAATATTAAACAATAATACTATTTAATTACACTGAGTAAACATAATATTTTTGACAAATTTATTAATTTATTTACTTTATCAACTTTGAAATATTAGTTTAGTGTAGAAAACTATATTTTATTAATTAAATTACGATAATAGAATAGTTTTTCCTATTAGGAAGTCATTGGGTACAAGAGATGGCATGGCTAATTGGAAATGATTTGAATTTCGAAGAAGCTCGAAAGACACATTTTGTGTTAAGAAGTCCTCTTTTAGAGTAATTTATGTTTATTGATTTTGTAATAAAATATTCTCTTTTATAATTATAAAGTTATTAAAAAAATTAAAAATTTCAGATCATCTGCTCTAATGGTTAATGGATCATTTGTTGAATGGTTTGCAAAACTAGGTGAATCTGTTGAAACAGTAGAAAAGTTGCCAAGTCCACGGTATATAAAAACTCATTTGCCTCTAGATTTACTTCCAAAGCAACTTCTCGAAAAAAAACCAAAAGTATTAATTATTTTCGATTATATCTTTATTTTTAAGTTTTCATTAATTCATTTTTCATTGATTCAAATTACGCATTAATATTTTTTAATTATTTTTTTCTATGCAGCTTATTTATTAACACTTATTTAACATTAATATGATAATGTTTATAAACCTGAAGCCTAATTTTAATTTCAATTTTTAGTATGTTTGGAAAGTTTAATCATTATATGAACAAATGTTCAGGGAAAATTATATTCTTTTTTACATAAGAAACAGTTAAAAATTTGATAATTTATTCTTGTTATTAGATAATCTATATTGCAAGAAATCCAAAAGATATGTGTGTTAGTACG
>JACCHW010000166.1:0-132156 GCA_018907185.1 Platyscapa corneri
TGTTAATAGATCATAATCAAAACAATAGCATACACAGAAATTCATTGTATGAGGTGTGCATGATCATTAAATAGAAAACTATAATAAAATAGGATAAATTGAATACACTCAATCTTTTTATTCATTGGATTTGGAAAAAATGAAAGAATTCTATTAACACTTTTAATGTATCATCTCATCGCATATTGCTCAAAATTTTAAGCAAATTTCGTTTATATTTGAAATCTTTGGGTCTGGTACTAAATAGTCAAAAATAACAATGACTGCAGTGAAGATAAACTTCAGAGACAAGTACATAAGCCAATATCAGACAAAATAGTTATTATCCCTTTTGAAATACGGATCTCAGCTTTTAGTCATAAAAAGTTCTCATTTTTGTTTACTATATATTATACACTCCTTGATTTATAAAAGGCGCACGTAAAAATATTTACTTACCATTTGTGCTTTTTAGAAAATTAAATTTTTTAATTCTTTATTTTTTTTCAGACACATTCTTTAAAATTAACGAGAAAAGAAAAGTTTTTACAATTTTAAACGTTTCATAATGAAATACAAACTTTGTGTTTGATACCGACTATGTAAAACTTTTGTTTGATTAAAATTATTTATTTGTATAAGATGATCAGTAAGATATCTTTAAAATTAAAAAAAAACTTTATCTAGATAGTATTCTAATTAGATCAACACAGTTATTATTCTATAATCAAAGAGTCAGTGAATTTAATTTTTTAATTTTTTTTTTAATTTAACTTTAATTTTCTATACGATTATGAATTTACTGTTATGAGTGTTTAGATATCTATGCAATAATATTAATTTATTAATTTACTTAATTACATCGCGAATAATATATTAATGATATTTTAATCGTCAAAATAATAATTACAAATATAAAAAATTTCACTAATTATTTTTTATAATGTTCTGTAATGTTTATGAACAAAGTTCTAAGGATGCTGAACAAAGAAAATCTAAATAACGCGTTTTTACTTCTAAACAGTTAATAATAAATTGAAAAATGATTTTTTTTTAATTTTATTGTCGTAAGTTTATCTGTAATAAATAAATTTAATATGAAAAAATAATAATCTTAGGAACGTACGAGAAAAACTTAAAAATAATGTTTTATTGATTAATTTTCGAACATATTAGAGTAAAATGCAATGAGGTGAGAAAACAGACAAGCACTTAAAGTGAAATCGGAATGTTACCAAGGACGTTAGTGGAACAATTAGCGAATGAAGTATCGAGGGCGATAAGTGGGCGGACTACATATACAAAGAGTTTAGTTGGCATGGAAACCATTGCTTGTCGAAGATTAATTATTTTTTACGTTGATTAATATAATATATATATATATATTTATAACAAAAAATGACAAACTATATAATATGAAATTAGTTGTATGCTAAGTATTAGCAATGTAACCGTTCACGGCAGTATTGAATAAAAGACTGCAAATTTTTAAAAAGTCACACTTATTTCTAAAATAGCTAAATAAAAAAGCAAGGGGAATATTATATGTCTCCGGAAAAAATAAAAACCGTTATAAGCAAGATGAAGCCTAGATAAATAAAAATTGTTTTATTTTTGTTTCGCTTACTTGAATTCAGTTATTTATAATGCTTTAAATAAATATTTTAAATTCTATATGTGGATTTATATGGAAATGTATTAATACCACTTAATTTAAAATATCTCGGTTTTGTTAAAATATTAACAAATTGTTTCTTCGATTCAATATATTTAACACCTTTTTCCGGTTTATAATTTCATTAGTATAGCGGTACTTAATTTTAACTAATGTATCATACTAAGTTTGTAACATGAACAACAGCTTCTTTTACTTGTTTCCGTCTCTCTCCTTTCGAAAGATGTGCATTATACATACCAGAATGAAATTAATTTGTTCCGTACATCTATCCTATTTCTAGAAGATAGAATGAAGTGCACGAGAAGGAGGGAGAGAGAGAGAGAAAGAGAGAAATTATGTGTGTGTGTGTGTGTGTGTAGGGATGATGATGTATATTATCGGATAAAAACAAACAAGTGTATGTAAAATAAATTATATGTTTATTCAATAATTAGGTATGTAGTTTACATTATACACACAGTATATCTATAGCTATGAGTCATTACGCCGTCTGCATAATGGTTCAGCAAATTGCTGCGGCGCCTCACCACGCTGCTTGGTGCAACGGTTTCTCTCTGCCAGTAATTCAGGTATCGGCTCTACCTTCCCACAATCGGCTATCCTGTTCTTCGTCCGACGTCGGACGATTGGGCCTCCTCGAGCAGATTTCCTCGGTGTTCTCCTTATTTGTCGCTTTGGTCTCAGAAGTGGGATACTTCCTCGATATCCTCCTCCAGGTCGATCGTGCGGCAGATGATTACTTTGGAGAAGCTGCTCAGAAGATCTCCGACGATGTCGCCTCCTTAGCTATTCATGTGCTCGTATTTTCTTACTTTACACACCTGGCCTTCTTGTTGAATTCTTCCTGTATCAAGGATGCTTCGCGACGTTTTGCATCTTTTAGCTTGACAAGGCCTGATGCTCCCGGGCGTTCGGCGAGGCTCATTGTCAATGCGCGCGGGGTAGAGGAAATATTCCTCTTACCCGGGTTCCGTCCGCGAGGAAGAGTCTGGCACTCACCCGAGGGTGAATGCGGTGTTCGATGCTCGCAAGGTTCGCCCTGACAAGGGCGGATTGGCGAAATAATACAAGATGTTATTTCCGAGTTGGGAAGCGGTTGCGGCGGCGAGGTTCCTCGAAGTGCTGCTGCTTCCGGCTTCCGGCTGGATCTGATCTTCCGCCGAGGAAGTTCGGCTTTTTATTTTCCGGCGGAAGGAAAGCCGAGCGCAATTGAATGCCTTTTTTGATTTTTTCGAACAGCCAATCGGTTTATCGAGCGCGGCCGCTCTAATCCGGGCACCCAAGGTCGTCGGTCATTTGTCGTTGACCAACGCCATAAATTGGTTGACGCATGTTCGGCCTGTATTCTGGCCGGATAATCTGGGCCTTTCCGGTATACGGACCGA
The DNA here is from genome assembly GCA_018907185.1 of Platyscapa corneri. Classification (NCBI taxonomy): domain Eukaryota; kingdom Metazoa; phylum Arthropoda; class Insecta; order Hymenoptera; family Agaonidae; genus Platyscapa; species Platyscapa corneri. Next base: position 3,043 of record JACCHW010000166.1, read on the forward strand.
CGTAATCGGTAGACGGGCGGATAATTTGGGCCGAGGCTGTCTGCCTGGTTCCAGACACTGGCGCGCATCATTACATGTCGTGGCCTGCCCGGATTACGGCTCGACTGGAAAAAAAGGTCGAGTCGTAACAGCGCGTGTCAAGCTCGCGCAATCTGGCCTTGGTTAACTCGTATTTGTTTTGCCTCGTACTTGTGTTGTTTGTATCACGTGAATTCATCCATCAGCTGCGAACCCGGCCACGCTGGGAGAGCATTTTTGACTGCTTCCGCTCGTCGGTGAAATGTCTCAACTTGGTTGTGCATATGCTGTATTTGTAGTTGCATCTGCTACAGCATCGTTTGCATCGCAGGTGTGATATTTTTAGTGCTTCCTCATCGACGATTATCATTCACTGCCGACATTGCTGTAATCCTAGCTAGGTGCTTTCTTGCTCTCTGCTCCTGCAGGTGTAGTATTGAACTTTTAGCTGCTCTCAGAGGCTCCTGATGCTTCAAGTACCTATTTTTGACCGTTCTGTGACTTATTTTATCAAAATCAAAGTTTATGCAATGCATAAAACAAAGTATAAAATCAATATATATAATCAGTTCACACTTCTTCATTTTATTGATGATAATTTTACATTATACTAAGTATCAAAACAAATCGATGTAAAACAATAAGAATCTATTTCAAAAGCGCGAAATCTTAAACCCTAAATAAAATACTTTCGATTGAAAAGTATATATTTCACTAACTAGAAAAAAAATCTCAATCGTCGTTTTCTTTAATTTGCTTGTAAGGTTTTAACGGTCGTTTTTATTTTTTCGAAATTAAACAGCCGTTAGATTACAATATAATCAATTAATATCGAGTTTTTATAAATATTATATCAGCTAGACTAAACACTTACGCTCGTGCGTCAATGTTTTGTTAAGCGGCGTCGGCCCGTCGTTAACGGTTGGCGCGCGACAATTCTCTTTGTCGATACCTCTTTTTTCTGTACCACTTGCTTAACTTTTGCACAAAATTTTCACCTTATTTCCTTACAATAATTTTACATAAAAATTTCAGTTTTACACAATCTGTCCACGTAGATCTTCTCACCCAGAATTTTTCACAAAGGAGTCTAAATTTTCTGCAGAATTTTTAATTTTACACAGGGTTTTTAACGTAACAATAAAGAAAAAAATTTTTTTCTAAATCCTCACTTATCTCGGACGAGCCCCCAATTTGTGGGATCAGGTGAGGAAGGAAAGGATAGTAATTAGTTAATGAGTAATTATATAATCTATACGCTTGGTTATTAGTACAGACACTAGATTAGTACTCTAACGATATGTATAAACAATAAGCTATGTATGTTTGAGTCATGGAGGCCACCCTTATTTCTTATTCTTTTTTTCCTTTGTTTTTTTCAGACACATTTATTTTATGTATGTTGTCTGTATTTTTAATTTATTTTATATATTTAGATGCTTCTACTTTTTTGTTTAATTTTCTTATTGCACAATATATAAATTGTTATATTACACATGATTTCTATTTCATACATTAAATTTGACTGAATTGTAAATACATAATCTTCGTTATAATACCCATAAAGTTATTTATACATGAAACTTTGAGTTTGACTAAATTCTAAATACAGGGTATTACAATGTACATAAATTTGTTTATCTCATACATTATATTTATTAATTAATTAATTACAAATACTTAATATTCATTATCAGTCCATACATTTGTTTTATCTCATATGTTATTGTTGCAACGTGGGATTGGAAAAAACTCGGAAGGGTGAAAATAATGATGAGTCGTAATTTCTTTAATTTCATTTTTTGATAGCACTGCTGCACAATTGTTTCTATAAACAGAGATTCGCGCTACGCGAGAGAAAGGGTGTTTTATGAACAAAGGCGCGAATGGATTAAACTAAATATTTGAAAGTGATTCAACGAATAACTCACGAAAAACACACTAATAATATTGATCGAACCGCATACGCATCTACCTTTATATCTGTTACCCTTTCTCTCTTCTTACTTACCTCTCGTATACAATATGCATAGCTAATTATACGAGTTCATCCTTCCTTTTTAATATTTTAGTTACTATGCTTATATTCAACAGTTTATTTAAATCTTTGTGCATAGTCATATACTACCATTTTACCTCTTTATCGCCTATGATGCAGTAGCCAATGGTTGATAGATTTCGGCGATATCTTGACATAAAATCTTCCTGTTTGCCACACAGGACAAAAAGAAGCTTATAATGTAACTACCTGGGTACGAAAATGGTGAAACAGTTTTACTGCTTTTACGATTCCCTACTTTTAGTACACATACCTATTCTACCATATCTTAATAACTACCCATCTTCAATGCTTTTCATCGTTTGTCAAATCCACTAAATTCAGTAAAACTTATATTATATTTTTTAGATTTTCTCTATTTTTTCACATGCTTTTAACCCCCTAACTTTGGATTTGTATCTGTTCATATTTATCTTAAAATCTTTCTTGAAGAATCTCTTGACAATACTCCACACTTTTCTCAAAATTTCCCCGTCTCGTTATAAGTTGAATGTGTCCCTCATTCTTATGATTTTCCTTAAAAATATATTCTAAACATGTAAATTACTTCACCACTTTTAAACTTACTCCATTCCATTTAATATTTATTCTTTTGCATGCTCTCCTTGCTTTTTTAAATCTCACGATTGTTAATTTGTTCACATTCAATTTTAAGCTTTTTTTTTAATTTTCGCAATAAACGCAGTAGTTCTCTCAGTATAGATACCAAACTTTTTGCTATGATTACCAGGTTATCGATATACGTCTGCAATTTATGTTTCTGTTTATTATTTTTACTCTTAAACATTTAGATTTTTTTAAATATGTATTACAAGTCTGCCAGATCTATGTTAAATAATTTAGAGCTCAATAGATAACCTTATTTCACTCTTTCATTATGTTTAATTTCCCTAATCCGATTTTGTATAATTTTTTGTAATATTTTTTAATTTCACGTTTTCCATATACGTCCATATTGCATTGCTAATAAAACGACAATTTCTTTCTTTCTACTTAGCTACTAATCAATCGACATCTTCAACATATATATTGTCTCGATTGATTCTCACTTTCTTCTAAATTCGAATCGAGTGTCGTTGAGTTTCTCATTTTCTTATTGGTATTCCTATATTCTATTTTTTAATAACTCAGCATAGAATTTGTATCTCAACTCTATCAGAATAATACGTGATAACACAAACTCTTAATTTAAAAAAAGGATTAATCAACTAAATATTATATTTGATACACGTTACGTTTTATATAGAACACTAAGTAATTAATTTTTATGATAACATCTAAACTCTTGCATTATATAAAAAGAACTAAAAACAAATTAGACACTCTCTCTCTCTCTCTCTCTCTCTCTCAGTCCTCAATCTTACACACTCATTCTAAATCTTATAAACTTACTCAAGACTTACTCTAAATCTCACTCTCAATCTCAATCTTAATTTTATTTATTTACTTACTTGACATAATCAAAGAAAGATCAAGTTATTGTAAAATCTCAGTTATTACATAATTTCTAAGAGATAAAATTGCAGTGATTTATTCTTATAAAAAACCTTTAAGTCCACACTCTCCTTACAATATTATAAATTATTTATAAATATTTAAAAAATATGTTAAAGATATTCTAAATATGACTATATTGGAGTACTCTTAAACCATAAATATCAAAAGTTTTTTGTTAATAATGGATATAATAGTGATTAATATACGTTTTTAAAAGTTTTTTCTCCTTTAAATCATTTAAAGTTTAAAAAAAATTTTTTTAATTATAATTTGATTAAGAGTTTAGAAAATGTGTCATAGTTTTGAAATTTTATAATAATTATATTATACACTATGTTATAAAATCTCAACAACTATTAATTATATAATCTATACGCTTGATTATTAGTCTCGCGCTCTCTCTTTATATTACTTGTAAAGAATATCATTCAGAAACATATGATTGATGAATAAAATTAATTTGAATCATATTGGTCAAATTTTCATTTCAAACTTCCATATAAATTAAAAATACTTATTTCCGTATTAAAAACTAGCCACAGAATAAGCCATAATATTTAATAATACTGTGTAAAAACTAATTTTTAATGTGATTGAATGAAAAGAAATTATATATATTTTTTAATTCATGACTTATATTATAATTTATTTCTTCGCCTTTTGTTTCTTCTTGTATCCTGTTATCGTCCTCTTTAACATCGTTTTTTTCACTCTTTTACTTCCTTCTTTCTTTATTCCAATAACTTTTACATTTATATATCTTATACATAACAATGAAATAATATATAAGAAAGATATATCTTTTCTATTACCATTCATAATATTCTCTTACTTAACGGCTTTGGAATACATCATATAGCATTTCTTCATCAAGAATTTTCTTCTTTCTTTTGCATTACTGTACATCCTACGTGTTCTTTTTTCTTTTTTTAACTAGTATTTTTTTTTATTTCTCATTTTGGATTTTGCACAATTTAATTCCATATATTCTTTTTTCCTTTGTTTTTTTCAGACACATTTGGTTTATGTATGTTTTCTCTATTTTTAATTTATTTTGTATATTTAAAGTGTTCTCGGTGTTTTCCTCTTATTTATTTTATCAAAAGCTGCTGTGAGATTGTTTCATTTATTCACTTTTTGAGAGTCCCTTGGTAAAAGAGTGAGAAAGGAATAAATAAAATTAGGATGATTTACACAAAAAAGAAATACACACAATAGAGTTGAGAGACATAGATTTACGTTTATGATATGTAAACTTAAAACACTAAAGCTATTATAATATCTATATAATAACTGTTATAAAACTATAATAACTTATAATTAAAACGCACATATAACTATTAAAGTTTGAACTAGTAAACTAAATGAAATGAGCTGATCTATGTGAATTTCTATATATGAGTGTGTGTTTGTATGTGTGCTTCTTTAGTGAGAGGTGATTAATTTTTGTATTAATAATTGTGTGTTATGTTGGATAGATGACGATGTACAAATTAAAATGATGATGTACTATTCACTATTATCACAAAAAACCGTGTTGTGAATAGACTTTACAATTTTATGAGTTTATTGACAAAGCTTTACAAAAGAACAAGAAAACAGCAAACGAACGCCATTTTCATCAATTTTACCGCCTAATCATTGATACGCGATCGATCGATCGTATCTTGCAGCGCGTCACATTCATTGTCAAATAAGATAATTGATTCCATTTCAATGAGCAGTGTGAACTTAGCTATTTGTACTTCCCGGAGGATCGATTGCGCTGATTGGATATCGACGCGCGATCGACGCACTTGAATTGAGCAGCGCCCTCTGTTTCGCCATGTGGTGAGTGGCTATTATCGATAATCAAGAATTTATTATCTATTACCAGACGGCGCTAGAGGTCGTATTTTTTTTTCGAACACAGATCAACGAAAAATATCCTGATCTCTCTATATATTGTGTATCGCCGTATTTCTTATTTTCTTCCATAAAACTATGGATTCTGATCTTCAAAAATTCTTCATACATTTTGTAGCCAGTAGTATCTATAAGAGAGATTCCTCTGTAGTTTTTGACTATAGTATATAGGTAGTTCTTATCTTTTATAAATTTTGGTATTATAATTGCATTTTCCCACTGCTTCGGGAAACTTTCTTCTCTCAATAATTTGTTTAATACGTTCAATAGATCGTTGATGGTTCAGTCTACTCCATACTTCCACATCTCATTAGTGATGTTATTGTCACCTCGTATCTTTCTATCTTTCAATTTTTTTATCATATTCCTGATCTCTTCTTTCTTGAATTCGGCAATGTTTTTCTCCTAGTTATCTATCTCTCTATCCGATCTCTCAACACCTAATCCGTTTTCTTTCTTTGATTGTTTTGAAAATTTTTACTAAAATTATTTATCCAATCTGTGTTTTTTTATTTTTCATCTATTTCGTTTTTTTTCTTCCTTCCTATGTTTATTAATTTCCAGAAAGCTTTATCCGATTTATCTTCGTATGCCTCTTTGAAACTTACTTTTTTTTTGTCTGATTATTTCTCTATAGTTTTTTCTTCTAATCAAGTATTCTTTTAATGGAAAGTTTACCATTTTTTTAATCAGACTATCAGACTCTTCATTTATGATTATGTAATCTATTATAGGTATCCCCAACATATTATTAAAAGTGAAAGTACCATCTTCTTCTCCTCTTTTCCGTTTAACAAAAAGAAACCTTTATCCTCCATCCACTCTAATAGTATTCTTCCTTGTGTATTTATTATCTTATCGATTGATTTTCTGTGTTCCCTATCTCTACTGTTCAACCAGTCCTCTTTTTCTCCCGCCCTGGCATTAAAATCACTGCATAAGACACACGCTTTGTTCTTTTCATAAAATTTATCCAGTATTTCAAAATTCTCTTTTCTTTTCTTATCGATATATACGACTTCTATATTTACTCTTTTATCCTTCATTTTTATTTTTGCTAATTCTATTTCTTTGTTTTCCTTTGTTACCTTTATTTTTTTAATTTTTTTTAACTACGAGTACCATTCCTTCTCTAGCTCTTCCTTTTGTAAATTCTTTTGTTGCATAATTTATTTCATATTCATAATTTTTTAATTTTATCTAGATTTTGCAAAGCAGCAATATTCTAACAACCCATATTTATCTTGATATATTCTTTATTTTTCTTACTTGTCCTTATTTCTTTCTTACCTTCCTCTTTCTCTATACACTTCTCTACGAAACCACTATTTATTAATTTCGTTATGGGTCCAGGTCTGCTCTTCTCCTATTATTTTGTTACTATTATAATACAACTTTTTACCTCCTTCCCTTAGCTCTCTACATTTCTCTTTTACTTTCCTTCTTGTTTTTCTTTCTACAAATGATTTGCCGTTATTGATATAAATTGTAAATCTTTTTGGCATTGATTTTTTTCTCATAATTATTTGTTTGTGTTCTTCTTCAAGTAATACTACCCTCAAAATTCTCTATTTTCTTTGCCTATTTGCCACATTTTTTTAACTTTTATACTAATTTCTCGATTTTTACAAAACCACTCATTAACCCCCTCTTTATAAATAATTCTTTATTCAGACCTGCTATTGTTACATCGTTTTTTCTTTTCTCTCTCTGTCCCTCTTTCTTCTGTCAACCATTCTAATTTCTCCTTTTTATTTTATTCTAAGTTACTCGTTTTCTTTTCTCCTTCTTTATTTTTCTCCACTTCTCTTTTTTCTAATGAAATTATCTATCTTTTTTAACTTTTCGAGTTTTTTTCTAAGTTACTTACCTTATTTTTTTATTTCCTCCTTTCCTCTTCGTTACTTTTTATTTTCTCGATAATTCTACAAATTTCTTTTTCATTGTGCCTATCTTGTATTTTGCTTATATTTTTCTCATATATTTTCTCTTTTTTTATGAATTCTCTGTTAGTTTGTCTATATCTTTCTCTATCATTTTTAATTCTTCTATTTCATTCTCTATACTTTTTCAATCATTATTTACTTTTTCGGTTATTGACTCACTAACTTTTTCCTTATATCTTCCTTTATTTTTTCTTTTATTGCATCATTGAAATTCTCCTTTAAAGCCACTTTTACTTTTTCTTTTATTAGTTCATCTATACCTATTTCCCATTCTTTTCTCGTGTTCTCAAGTAGATTTTTACAAATACTTACTACATTTTCCTGGTTTTCCTCTACCGTACATTTTTCTATGGGTTTTCACTTAAAGACGCTGTATTTTTTCTATTATCGCTTCTCATAGATTTTTGACTGTTCGTTCCAAAATTTCTTCTCTCAGCGTTTCCTAAGTCTTTGCTCATTATGAATTGTCCTTTATATAACAAACTCTATCCGATTCTATGTACTCTTTCTTCTTTCTCTTGTATTCAGTGCTTACGCAGTTCTTGCTACTGCAATCTGGCCGCGTACTTTCTTCGGTTCACTATCTGTCTTTTTTACTTCATCTAATTTCGCATTTGATATTTTTTATTTATATTTTACTCCAATCCTAATAGTTCTTTATCCCTTTATCTCTCTATTTCTAATCACTTTTCTTTTATGCTTCTTTCTTTCACTCTTTAATTTTAATATATATCTTTCACTGTTTTCAATTCCAACTCTGCCATATCTGTTTCACCAGTCTTTAACTGTCTCGGTGAGTACTTTTTTGACTATCACTAGGGCGACTATCACTCGCGTTTTTCTCCAGGATCTTAGCCTATTCATCTATCGGGTGGGCGGATTCTAGGCCGGAGAACATTTCAGCTTTCTCGACAAAGAGTATCTTCCACCTTTATATTATGTACACAGTATACCTATAACTATACGTCAGTATATTATATATAATACGCCACCTACACAAGGCTGTTGCACTAAACTATGTAGTCTCATCATCATGCCTCTTGGTGCAACGATTTCTCTCGGCCGGTAATTTCGATACCGGCCCTACGCTCCCATATATATATTATTTTTATTCTGTTTTAGTGTTGCTTACGGTAATAAAAGTTTTAAAATTCTCGACCAAACTTGAGTGACGTCAAATTAATTTATAAACTTATACAGCCAGTCCTTAGAGGATTTCATCAGTGAGAGGCTTTAATAAGTTTAACGTATTATATTGTTGATAATAAATATCAATTCCTTTACATAATATTATATATATATATATATTTATAAACGTATATGTATAAATTTGTACGGAAATATCTGTATATCGTGAGAAGCATCAACAAAGTTGAAATACAAGATACGCAGGATAAGTAATTTCTCTTAAATTAATGCATGTATTGAATTATATTCAAATTAAATAATATTTATATTCATATTGTAAGAATTTATCTCTCTCTCTCTCTCTCTTTATCACCCTGTATATAATGTCCCTTTCATTCTCATATACATCTTTAAGCATACATACAGCATTTTATTTTTCAAAGAAATATATTAATAATTATTTTTATAAAACAAAATAATATAACTATATTTATTGAGTTTTAAAATATAATTATTGAGAAACTGCAATAAAAAAAGACTTTTTTAATATTTCATACTTTTATAAGAAATAGATTAATATTGATAATTTATTTAACTTTAAAATAAAATGTTTGTTTTTTGTTTGTATTCAATGAAAAAATTTTATTGCATAAGTAAAAACTTTACATATGGAGTGATACAATACACGTCAACGCAGCATAAGTACGATAAAAAGTACATATTCGAGAATGCATGAAAAAATGGTACTTTTAGGGCCACCAGTAGCAATTGATAATCAATAATTGATTATCGATAATGGCCACTCATTATGCAGTGAAAAAGAGGCCGCTATTCAACTCGAGCGCGTCGATCACGCATCAATAACCAATAGGTGCGATTGACCTCCTGCAAAGTATATATATACACATTCACGTTGTACATTTAAAGTGCAACTATTCATTCTATCTGACAATTAGTAAGGTGCGTTGCGTTATAGGCTAATCAATCGCCTATCAATGATTAAATATTATCATAGATAATATTGCGCGCCTTCTCATGTCATATATAACTATAGTTAGTGAACTCTTATATATTCACACGTGCACTTCACGTTAAATTCATCTTGAAATATTCTTTATAAATAAAATTGCCAGAAACATTCTTTTTGCGTATTTTGTGTATAATAAATAATAAATAATGATATGTATACATAGCCATATAATTAACATTCACACACATACAAATATTTATATTTACATTCAATCACTTTATATTTAAGTTCAATTATACAGTTTTAGCCTAAGTTTTTAATAAGTTTATTATAATATTCTTTATCATAGTTGTAATTTTGCGTTCATTTAACTACAGCAATATCTAAATTCTAGTTTCGTATATATACTGTGTTATTATTTAAAATTCGTGCAGAATAGTTTTTAAGTGCATATATTTTTATAAGTTGCGATTTGCGCTAGGTTTTAAGTCCATTAAATATATATAATATAAGTGTTCATTCTCTAGTGTGTTTTTAATTAATTTTGCCACTTAGCCCTTTTTCATCCTTGATCACAAGGATTCCGAAAATTAGCAATATTCAAAAAATACGATGAGATTTATGTTTAAAAATATAGTGTGAGGTTTTTCCGTCATCTTTGCATTCTCGAGTGAATCTCTTTTACTTCTTTTTGGCGCCATTATATATGTCCGCAAGGTCCCAAATTAAAGATTTAAACTGAATAATTCTCCCGAATATTTTTTATAGACTCTGTTTATTGTCGATCATAGGTGAGAACTAAAAAGGTGATGTAAGAAAAATTATTGGGTAGTTGTTCTATTTATGTTTTATTTAATTGTCATTTTACAATATATAAAAAAAAGATATATGATATTTATGTCATTCAATTATTAAGATATAAGATTCTTGCGAACACTCCGCGCTCGAGTTCTTGTGCACTTCTCCTCCGCCCTTCTTTTCTTTTTTCCTATTGCCGTAGAGAATCAAATAAGAGATAACATTTATTAACTCGAAAATGACGGTTAATAATATTTGTTAATAAATGAAATCGATGGTTAACAATATTTATCGCCAAAGCGTTTTTGTTTCAATTAAATTATTGTCTTCACACGTCTTTTTTATTAATTTTTTTTGGTTAATTAAATCTCTGGATCTTTATATAAAAAATTACCTAAGTACCAAAGCAGAGAAAAAAGTTTTTGCATGATAATTTTTCTTTACTTTCCTCACCTACCGGAATCTATAATTATCTATTATATATTATAATCTATCTACCGAACAGGAATTTTCTCCCAAATCCGTCGCCGCTTCTCACAAAACATAAATTTAAACTCCATCGCATGGACATTGGGAATTTTTTTAACCCGAGATACTATTCCCCGGGTTCCATGTGGTTGATTAGACCACCGTCTCGATGACATTGCGCGCTCCAGTTAGCCAATCAGTTGGCTCTACTACAATAATTGCTGCTCGGATTTGATTTTGCGATGTCATATTCTCACGTACAAATCCCTACTAATCCTATTGAGCTCAACATCTCACCGCCCCAGATTTGCCTGGATGGGACAACCCCCACAGGACGTGACTCCGGAGTCCTAGAGCTTCGTCCGGTATGAACCTCCACGACGTTTGGGATCTTTTGCACCTAGTTGAGAATCAGATCATCAAGGCTTTAGAAAACGTTTCTAAAGAAAAGGTTTCCAACAATAAAAAATGCTTTTTTTATAAATTTTTTTGGAACTTTATGAATTCCATTATATTTGATATATTACAATAAATTTAATGTTGTGCATTATTGGATAAATATATATTTATTATATTTATATTAAATTCAATATTTTAAGTAGTAAGGTTTAAAAAAAAGTATAATAACTATTTGAAAAAGTACATGTACCACTGCAAAAACGGTTTAGGAGCAAATTTTATTTTTTGAAAAAAATACATATATACTTTTTAGTTAATTCCTAAATATTTAAATTAAATTTTTTTAATATTGTATATAGCTTAAATAGAATCAAATTTTATGTGTATTTCTATTACCTTTTATTTTTTTAATTTTATTTTTTATGAAAGACTTATAGATTTTTAGTACATAATTTCTCAATTAAATTTTTGAATTTTTAACTACAATCATTTTCCATAAAAAAAATTAATAATCTTACATTTTTTCTAAAAGTAGTTCAGTATATAATGGATCAAATAAATATATTATTTAAAAATATTTTTTTCTTTGATAAAATATATGTTTTTTAAATAATATATTAAATTTATATAGTTTGAATAAAATAAATTATTATATTTTTAATCATTTGTTCAGAAAAATATGTCTAATATGCAAAATTCTAGTCTTTAAGGGAAATTAAAAATATGATGCTAAAATATAAAAAAAATTGAATAAGAAAAATATTTATTTCTCTTCCTAAAACGAAAAAAGAATAAAGAAAATGTAATTAAGATGTTTCCTATCGATATTTATACAATTATATTTATTTTTATTTCAAATGAATGTTGAATAATAAGTTGAATATTAAATAATAATACTTTAACTTTAATAATAACATCAAATTTTTTTTCAATTTCTAAAAAAAATTTATTGTTTAAAATTAATTGTCTAAATATTATTATTTTCAACGATATACTTTAACTTATTAATATTAGTCATAAATAAATATTGATTAATTTGTTTTTAAATATTTTTATTACTAATAGTTTATTAATGTTAAAAAAAATTTTATTCATATGTATATATATAACAATATATTTAGTATATGATATACACCAAATTTAGCTTAATTAATATATGAAATAACAAATATGCAAAGTATATATTTACATGGATTTAAATACTTGGAACTCCAGAAAATCATCAAGATAACAAATTTTTTTACTAAAAAAGTAAACTTACAATATTCACTTTGTATTATCATCTAATCATTTTCTCAATATGTCGAAAAAGTATAAAATAAATTTAAAGTAAAAAAAAAAAATTTCATATGAAAACATCAAGAATTCTATATTTTGTGATTGTCAAGGTTTTGTTTATGCGAATAGACCGTAAACTAGAACAATACAAGTTAAAAAGAAATTGAGACATATATAGGTATGAGAAAAATAAAAGAATACAAAAAAATAAAATTACTGAAGTATTTTCAATTCCGTGATGTTACTTTTCAAAAGTAATACTACTATTAGTTCTTCTGTTACTATTAGTGCCAAAAATAATTTTTTTCTTATTATTTACCTTTAAATTAATTGAGACACATATAGGTAAAAGAAAAATAATAGAATACAAAAAAATAAAAATACTGAAGTATATTCAATTCCGTGATGTTACTTTTCAAAAGTAATACTACTATTAGTTCTTCTGTTACTATTAGTGCCAAAAATAATTTTTTTTATTATTATATACCTTTAAATTAATTAATAAATCTATAAACTATGCTTGATAAAGAAAAAGTTTTTTAATTTGTATTGTTGAACATAAGAGATATTTTTTCTACTACTGTCAAATAAATACGTAAGAAAGTTAGAATATAGAAGAAATACACATAGAGAGAGAGAGAGAGTGAGAGAGTGCGAGTGAGGGGGGGGGGAGAAAGGGAGAGAGAAACTAATAAAACTATGATCAAATGAATTAGTTCTTTTGTTTACACATACTCAATATTATATATATCTATATATATATATATATAATAAACTATTATTATGACTACAAATCGAGCTGTTTATGTATATATTAATCTCTGAATATATATTGATATGTTAGTAGTTGATCACTATGTTTATCATTATATTTAGATAAAATATAATAGATTCATGTTTGTGTTGGCAAACAATTAACTCACAATTTCTGTTTTGGAAACAATTGCATTGCTTTAGTTCTAATATTATCATGACACGTAGTATATTTTTGCTTTATATAATCTTTATTTTCTAATTCTAATTTAAATCTAATCTATATCCTTTTACAATTGATAATTATTAATAAAAATTATTAATGAAAATATTTATTACTATTTGTATGTTATATAATTTAAATATATAAAGAAATATTCATAAACAAATTGATATTTTCGAAAAGCTTACATGGTATGAAAAATAATATGCATAATTTACCTGTGATTTAGTCTCAATAGTATATTATTTTTATCAATAAATAATTAAAAATTCGCATGGTAGTAATTTTAATTAATACAATTTAAACATTGTTATCAATGTATTTGTTATTAAATAAGTTCGACATTTCTAAACTTGTGTTTATTCAAATGAAATTAATTAAATGATAATATTTAACTCAAAAAATCTTTAAAGCCTATTTTTTCCAATGACAAGTAAATATTTATATATAATATTCTTTATAGAAATGCTAATTTTTTTCAATAATATTATGAATAACATATTATCAACATTTTATAAACTAATTTCTTTTATGGAATAATTTATATACGTACAGAATGTAAGTAACTTTACAGTTTTGTTACTTCGTAAATTGTCTTTATTCTTATCATTTTCTACAATAAAGAAATAGAAATCCTTTGGAATGTTAATTTCTTAATATATGCATATATATATATTTATTTATTTTATTACATATTACATTTATTATATAATATTATTACATATAATATTAAGACTATATATAGTCTCAGATTGATACATTAAATATATATTTTTGTAGAGAGCAGAGTAAATCTTCAGTTATATAAAAATTTAACATTTATAAAAAGTTTTTTTATACCAACTATACTTTTAAAAATCTTTTAAATAACTCTTTAATTGAGTATAAAAATTATTAATTAATTAACATTATTATTGATTTTTATTATTATTATGAAAAAGTAGGAAATTATAAATAAAGTTGGTAATACATAAATGTGGGATCAGGCGCGAGAAGGAAGGGATAGTTGTTACCTAAGGAATGATTACAATATCTAAATGTTAAGCTAGTAAGTACAAGGTATTCAGTAACTATGTTATATCGCTATTTGCGAAAGTCAGGGAGGCCTCTCCTAAACTGATAGGCCCACTGTGAATCAGCTTGCGGGGGGGGGGACGCCCCTTTATTCGTTGTTACACGTCACTCACCTCACTGCGCATACATACTCATTCCCTCCCACACTATCTCTCTCTCTCTCACTCACTCTCTTTTACTATCTCTTTCTCTCTCATTCCCACATAATAATTTTTCTTTCATATATCTTTCTATTTAAACAAAGTTTAATTAAAGTAAAAAAAAAAAAAATAAAAAAAATTTATTTTAAATTACTAATATTTAACATTTTTTAATTTAATTTTAGACTCAGATGAATCTTTAATTGATTTGTTACATAACCATTTATTCTATTTAATATTTCAATTCATAATTATTATAAATTACATTATTATTATTATTATTATTATTATTATTATTATTATTATCATTTAGTATAATATTGATTATAAAAAAAATAATGAAAACAATGTTAGTTGTTACAAATATAAGAAATTAGAAATGAAAAAGTATCGATGACATAATAGTTGATTATTCTTCTTTGCTGAAATCAACCAGGCAACTACGTGTATTCTCAAGCAATAACAGCGCATATGTGTGTTAATTCCCCAAGAATACGCGTCGCCAACCTGGTTTTCGAGGAATTGAAATTTCAGTATACAGTCTTCAGAAAGTTGACTCCATCGCATTTCTTGAAAAAAATTGCTACGTTGATTTAAATTTTGAATAAACACTGATTTTAGCAGTTATTAATATGAAGCGTAGAGAAAAAATGAGTAATATAAATTATTAAAAAAAAAAAACAGTTATAGACGATATCTTTAAATTACAAAATAACATGTGTATAAATTTAAATATACATAAAATTTTTATACAGATTAAGTTATAGGTTCAAAAGTTTTATATATTTTTAATTTTTGATGAAATTACTATCTGTATACTCAAAATTAACACATTCATTTTTTATTTAGATTCGTTTTCGTATTTAAAATAATATTAATAATACTCACAATATTCATAATGTATAAATAACAATCAATTATATTTATTAATATATATAGTATAAATAATTTGTATGTTTACTCAAATTCATTTTTTTTATTTTACAAATATTACGAAACTATATGCTTTGATTTAAAAATTTGAATTGAAGCAAAAATAAATAACTTTAAAATTATTATATTACCGATGTTTATAATGTATTTTAATAATAAAAATTGTTCCACTAAATATTGATAAATTTAATAAATAAATGATTAAAAATTTCATAAACTATTATAATATTATTATTCAATTTATCGTATTATTTTATTCGTATTCAAGGTATATAAACACAATATTTATAACACTTTTAAGAAAATTAAAATAATTTTTATTTTTATTTACATTATTAACACATAATAATTAATTTTGTAACTAAACATTTATTATCAAATATTATAATTAAAGAAATAAAAAAAGTATTTAGGCAACTATTTTAAATATAACGCCATAAATTATAGTTAATATATAAAAAAAAAATTGTACATAAAAAAATTATAATTTTATATGTGTATGTATTCATTGGCTAGAGAATTAAAAAATTCTGTGTACCAACATATTAAAATAATACATATAGTTTCATTATAAAAAAAATAAAAATATGATCTATAAAAATAAAGCAGTAGAAAGAAAAAATTTATAATTGACAAAAAGTTAAGTAAACATGGATAACACAAACGGCTAACCTGTAAACTAGTATATTAAAATAATAGAAAAGGAACAAAATTTACCTCTACTATCTTTGGAATCCTGCATCATAGGAAAACTGTCGAAGCTTTTTCAGTTAATACATTATCTATGTGAAGAAGATAGATGGAGGGATGACAAACAAACACATTACATTAGTTTTACTCGAAAGCCATTGATACGTTTATCAGGAGGGCGCAAAAATATTGCAAAATAAGATTAATATCAAAGCAAAAGAGTAATCTACTGATAGTGAGGAAGCAATATCAAAGTTTATAGAGAAATTACTATGATTGTACAAAATATCTTTTTCACTTTATCCTTACTTCACTCTTTTTATCTCTCTCGCTTTCTTTTTAACACTCTCTCCCTCTTCGCATTAATAAATTTTTTATAAGAGTCGTAAAAAAGGAAAGGATAATAATGTTCAAAGAAGAATAATAATGCAAGCTCGTAGCATACTACGATTGGAATATGATTCTATTTCATCAAAAAGAATATATTATTCATAAACTGAATATATGTTATACGTACCTAAACAGTAAATTACTTTTCATTAAAATAGAATATATTATACAAGATTTAATGAAATGAATCAGGCAAGCTAAAATCTTCTGGTACTTATTTTATATTATTATACTATTAAATATGTTATTCTCATATATAATCAAATATAATTTATAGTTAAAAATACAATTTTTGTAAAGTCATATTATATTATATTTATTTCAGATTAAAAAATCGTAAAAAAATACAAATATGAGTATTAATAAAAAAACTTTTTTATTTTAAGAAAATTTTTGTTATAAATAAATTAAATAATTTTTTTCTAGAGTTGAATTTAAATATTTTAATACAATATATTTAAATATAGTTATTTAGAAAAAATGTTTTAACTTTAAATTTTTTTATTTTAAGTATTCTAAAATTTTGATAATATACATCATTGAACTGATTTATTGATTTTTCTGAATGAATATTTCATACTATTCTTAAAATACATATTTCTGAAATTTATATTATTTATGCAAACATTTTGAGGTTGTCATTTTCATAATATCTTGCTCATAGTAATCACTATCTTAATATCTTCTATATTTAAATAAATTACAAACCATATATTATTTATTTGTTGTATTTTATTATTTTTTAAATTTAATTAGATCTAAGTTTTAAAGATTTTTTTAGCCAGTGAAAAATAGGGTTCAATAGAATTTTCTAAGAATTTTACTAGGAAATAAAAAAATTACATATTCACCGATTTAACATAATTAGTTTTATTTCATAGTAAATTGTAATATTTTATATATATAAAATATTCATATACAAATGTATTTCACAATTTAAAAATTTTGTAATTTAGATAATTATAAAGAAGTTTTAATTTTTATTCCGTGGAAAATTCTATTTTATAAAAAAATTAAGATATAATATTTTATTAATTTTAAAGTTTGATATATGATCAAGTTAATTCAATAAACAATATTTTGTATAAAATTAATTTATTTTAAACTAATTTATATAAATTTAGTTTTTTTAGAATTTTTATTTTTATATTTATAAATGAAATATTTTCTAATTTGTTGAGTATAAATTAATAAAATTAGTATTCCTTACTCTTTAAGCGTTGAATTATTATTAAACATAAAAGTATAAGATAGAATGAATATAGGATTAAAAGTAGTAAACAAATAAATTGTTTCTATAAATATTTATAATAGATTAAACTGAAAAATTATTATATTTTAATCAAGTTTTTAATCAATATATTTTTATGTACACAGATTTTTGTATGTATAGATTTATAAAACATTCTTTTTACTGCATGAAAGCATGGTGTATTTTCTAGAACGATATCATGAATGCGATTCTCACAATTTACAGCTTTATATAAGAACAAAGCTTAATACAGGTTTTGGGTTTTGGCATAAGTTAAAATAGTGTTGTTCTTTGTATTTATACTTACTAACTTTTTTAATCGTTTTTAATCTTAATTGATGATTTATCATTCTCTAGGAGTTATTGTTATTTATAGTTTTATAATTTTGTCTTAATTTATTTTTAATAATACTATCAATATGTCATATGTTGCCTTTTATTCAGTCTTTAAAAAAGTTTTTAAGAAGCGAAAAATTCACTTGTGCAAAATGTGTACTGAAATAATAATACATCAGAGATTAGATCAGCAACGTATATTGATTAGCAACTAAAACATATGCCTCGTTAGTGTTTGAGAATACATAAAATTTTACCTGTTTTGTTCATCAAAGAATATTTTCAAATATATTTTCATCGATAATTTTTTATTTTTATTTTCTTATATTTGTAATAAATTTGATTATTCTTATTATATTTTTGTATAATCAATAATGTAGGTGATTTTTCGTTCTTTAACCTCGATTAATCATATTATTATTATTACCAATTTTATCACAAACACTTTAAAACTTAGGCTATAATAAAATGCCACGAAATTTTGCTAATAGTTTTTTTCCATAAAAAATATTGGTAAGAGTTTAAAAATATTCATGCTGAGCTAAGAAAATATTCGGATATATTATGTAAATGTTCTAATTAAAAATCTGATTATTATGCATAAGAAGAAGTCATATATAGACATACATATGCACATTATGACCTGGATTAAAGCTGGATTTTGGAGAATCTAGATTTTCTTACTTAAACTGCAAACTCCTTTTAGATAAATACTTCTAACTACCTAATTCTCAGAGTAGTAAAACGACTTGGAAAGTTTTGATTCGAAAGTCTTAAAAATTTTTGTGATTTCTTTAATAATATGGAAGATGAAGTATGGGAAAAAATTGGCTCTATTTTTCTCTTAGATTATAAATTCAGATTATTTTTTTAATAAGAATTATTCACAATGAGCTTAAACTCTCTTATATTTTCTTTAATATTTCTAGTAACGCAACAATACTTATTCAAAGAACAGTAATCACGGTGATTTATTTGACTTATGCATTATCCTCGATCTTGCAAAAAATTGTCGTTAAAATTTTTTGAAATTACGTCGACATCTCTTTCTAGACTTATTTGAAAAGATTGATTTGAAATTATATCTACTTGTAGGAAATCGCAGAAGTAAACTGTATTAAGTTCCATGATATACATGAATGTAATTATAACTTACATGCAGTGTAAGCTCTTAATGTCAAATATTTTATATTTGATAGCTCAGAATATAATATATCTATATATATATATATATATATTATCTCGTACTATATACTCGGCGGAGCCCGTTCGAGAAACTGATAGTTTTTGAAAACTTAAAAAGGTTCCACCAGTTATTTTTTTATGATTAACTAAACAAAATTATGCCTATTTTAGTAATATTTTTAATATAAATGTTGAGATTAGATATATTGTTTAACATCGCTTATGTAAATTCTCCACTTTATCAAGTGAGAATGACATGTACGAAGTTAATTAATAAATAGGAGATTGTTAGAAATAAAATACAAATCAATTATTCAATCACACCTTTTCTTTAGTAGTATTATTTTTTTTAAATGTTGTCAGTTAAAAAATTTATGTAGTTTAAACACTTCATACCGCTTCAGTTGAGATGTTGCCTCAAATTACATCAGCCTTATTACACAAGGGGTCAAGCTTACAATAGATTGTCTTTATTGTTCTGCACTGTTATGATCTTTGGACATTTATACTTTGAATATTTAGAGAATGTTTGATCTATGAAATAGATGAGAAATAATAATTTATTGTCTATTTTTTCAAAAATGAAGGAAATGTACTTATCTTATTTGCCTACTGCATACTATTGTTTAAAACTCTTTTTATTCAATACAGTCCTAGTCAAAACTTCGAAATAAAACTACATTTAAGAGTATATATTCTATTCAAAGTATCTTTGATAAGAGACATTATGAAAAAATAATTACAGGAAACCTAGATTAAAATAGATATTGAGGTAAGTTCAAGATTTTGCATAAGTAGAATCCGTTACTTGAAGAATATTATTTAGATATCAAATCTGCACATAGTCACATAATATCTCTTTTTGTTGTATTGACCAATGGTGAAGTGTAATATCATTATTTTTACGATTTTCTATTAAACAATCAAATACAAATATACAAGATATTTTTTCATAGACCGGGTTAGTTGTTCTTTTTATAGAAGCTACATTTTCCGTTTGTTTCTATTGAAGCTGAAACTTCTATATGGTTGAGTTGTTTTTTTGTTGATTTTGTTTTTTTATTTATTTGTTTTTTCTGTTGATGCTGTATCTCTATTAACATTTTTTATTGTCCTCGTATGATCAAATCGGAGTGCATATATCTTTGGGACCGCATGTCCGAATAAAGTTACTAAATATTTATGCGGTCGAAAACACTCGTATTTACTATTGGGTGCATATCAAAGCGCCCTCCACCGATACCCAGTTTTGTTTTTCTGTATGTGATAAGACAACAATAGTACGAAGAAGAAAAACGTGCCCAGACATGTTTTGGTAACTCGGCATACGTCAACTTTAATCATATTCTACAACATTAATTCTTTCTTAATCTAAAAAAATATAAGTTTTCTATTTTGAGAACTAAATTCCCTTATAAAATAAATCAAATTGATGTATATTTATATATATATATATTTAAAAAATAAAAAGTGCAGCCTTCGATTCCAATATTAATTAAAAGATTTTAAATTTCTAAATAAAAATCATTACATATTTTTTACATCATTTACTAATAATATTTACATTGTTTGTACAGGTTAAAAATTTATGAAGAATCAATAACAATGAGTAGAATCAAGAGATATTTAGAATTCTATAATTTTTAAATATTAAAATTATCTAATATACTTTTATTATGTAATAATATATTTGGCACTATATTTATAATATACTACTAGTTTATACTGCTAATATATCAGAGCTATCGCAATTCGACGATAGAGAAAAAGGCGAGGTATGCAGGAGAAGAATAAATGTTAAGTCGTAAACGTTTCTGCTTTTATTTAACTTTGTTTCTGAATTGGCATCGCTGTACAGTTATTTCCAAAGAAAGTGAAGATCGCGTTACGCGAGAGAACGAGGATAATTGTAACATCAAATCGCGCCGAAATTATACTGAATTGTTAAATTTTCCAAACTGAAAAAACAACAAAAACTACATTTTCGAGAAAAACTAATACTATAAAGAACTCAACTCAAAAATAACTAAATATTCCCTTTATCTCTCTTCGCTTTCCTCTCTTTTAACAATAATAAAAAATAATAATATAATAATAAATTTTCTATCTTAGTTAATAATCCTATTTACAAAATGTTTTTTGTTATAATCTTTATTTTTATAAAACTACGCTAGCATACTGAAATTTTCGTAACACGAGATCACCAACTATAAGTCTCTTTTTTCCTTTATCGTTCCTAACACAGTTTCTAATGTATATATTTTTAATAATATATTTTAAACCACTCGGGTGAGAATCTGCTTCACCATCCCTATTTCCGCTAGTACCTACTCCCGAGGAAAAAACCTAGTTTATCCTAAACTAAAGAAGAATTATCCTTCGCGCATATCACCATCCACCGAATTCGTGAGTCCGCGATCACCACCTGCTCATTCTGGAATTCAGAGTAGCGTCAATAAATTTTTGTTACAACTAAATCACTGCGATTCGCTCCTCAGGCTCAGCTTTTTTGATAGGCGGTACTCGCTAAACATTCTGTCGTATCGATGTATAAGCTTTGAATGAGAGAGAAAGACCAAGTAGAGACACAAAGAGAGAGAGAGAGAGAGAGAGAACGCTGAATGGGGTGAGAAAATATAACCTAGATAAAGAGAAAAAGAGAAAGAGAGAGTGAGTTATATAGGCGGTGGAACCGAAAGAAAAAAGATTAGAAAGTGAGAAGCCTGGAGCTACACAAGGATAGAGGGAATAGTACATTACAGGCAAGTATATGAGCCCCGTATATATTCGACTTTTCACTAACAAATATTTTATTGCATTCAAAAAATTTTAATTTTTAAAACATTATAAAAAATAAGATATTATATTATATATATTATAAAAATATATTATAAAAAATTTTACATTACTTCCGCAATTGAAAATATCTGGTCGTTATCAACGGTATTGATTGCGGGCTCGGGGTAATAAAAAAAAACAATTCCTTTTCCGATATTGTGCCCAGGAAACTTGTGACCGCGACCCGTCCAGAGCTCATTACATGTGCTGCGTCACATGTAAATAGTTTTTTAGACTTTTCATATAATTTCGCTTTCTATTGCCATCAAGTATTAATAAATAAGAAGCAATGATATTATTATTTATATTTGAATATTAAAGAAATTTTAGTCAAATTCATCTAGAAGAAAGTTGAAAAAATAATCTCTAAGAATAAGAATAAATATTTATTAGAAAATAGTTGGAAGTATTTAAATAGTAAAAAATAAGTTAATCATATAAACAAGAAGTTTTTTTAAATAATAATTCTTAAGAATATTAAAATATTTTTTTTAAATTAAAAATGATAATTGATTTTATATACTTATGATACAGGTAATATGCCGCTATTTATTTTATTACGTATTATGTATAGGTACAAAATGTTTGTGATTGGTATAGATATGTATAGAAATGCCAATCTGTATATGTGCACATATGAGAACGTGTATATTTATTTCTCGATAAATTATTGGAGAAATCGTGTATTATCAATACATTTTTTCATATTTATAATATTGCCCTCAGTTCACTTCTTCCATCCAAGAAAATATATGGAATTAACTGAATAAAACTATGCGTTCAAAGTAATTTACTGTATGAAGTTATTCATCACTCTCCTTCTCTCTTTCTTTATGTTATTTTCTACTCTGTTTGTAAATACATTCAAAGAAGACATAACAAGTCAGCAAAAAATGATAATACAAGGGAATCCAGCAAAAATCAACAAACTCAGAATTACAAGAATAAAAGGTAGAGTTTATTTATATTATCTAGATGCTTAGAAAATGAAAAATTAAGTAAAATACAAGAAAGAGTGAAAAATATCAAGTAGATATAAAAGATAATGAATCTGATTAAAGTGAATTTCAGAGTTAATATTTACAGTTGAATTTATAGTGAACTTAAAATATAAACGGGAGCAGGCTAGGCTTCGGCGTTAGCATGGCATGCTGCCACCTCTGCTCATAACTGTGACGCCATACGTACGCACAGAGTTATTTATGCACGTGCGACGTGACTTCGCTAAGGCAAAGCCATATTAGAGTCAGTTTGTAATATATAGTCTGTAGTAAAAAAATATATAATCTTACAGTTCTACTGTAAATAACGTTATACTTGGTGCATAGAGGCATTCAACGATGTGTGAAAGTAATAAATAAATGAACTATCAGCAGTATATATATATATATATATATCATAGTTATTTTTATTAAACACTTAAAATATATCATCCTCTTCAAAAAATTATCATTTATTTTGTTGCGAGAGGGATCTCAGTCCAAGGACAAAATTAATCCCTAATGCACTTTTTTTGCTGGATTCCAAATTGCCGAAAATTATATGGATTCTGAACGCAGAAGCAACCCTCCATGTTTACAACCTTTCGCTACATAAGAGTATTGAGTACGATACAACACTAAAATCACTTGCCGAACATTAGATTATCCCTATAACAACTAAGGTGATTCTAGTAGGTTTCAGACCAACTTGTTACCTACTGGTGAATTCCACTGACGAAAATTACATAAAATCCATACATAAAATTTAACAAAAAGTTACTATACAAATGTCTGCAGGAGTAAAAAAAGAAAATAGCAATAGATGGAATATAACCAGAAGCAGTACCGAGAAAGAAAGATAAACAAACATTTCAAAAACTAACAAGAGATAATCATTTTTGAGAAGTGGCTAAGGATGAAATTTAAGACCTTTTATCCTGTTATCAGAAATATTACCAGAAACAGATTTAAAATACCTTAGATTGTAGCAAACTACATAACGATTAAAGATGTAACAACAGCGCAAAAAATGAATATTTTTTGTTGCCGACGGTCATCCCACGACATATGCACAAGTTATGCTTACACCCGAAAAACGCAACTAGTAGAATACTATAAAAGAAGAGCTAAATGATATTTTTAAAATTTATTCATATATTCAATATATTATTTATTTAAAATAAATAATATAAGGAATCATGTTTACTATAATATATATATATATATAATATATATATATTAATCATGTTATTATAGTATGTACATAATTTAATAAAAATATCGAGTAATATATTGAATTTACTCGCGAAAAAATGTGTGTTAGATAGATACATAGGTTTACGAATGTTTCACAGAGAGAGAGAGAAAGAGAGAGAGAGAGAGGAAGATGGAGAAAAAGAAAGAGTGAAGAATCGATCCTGCTATAGTAGGGTCTCTTGGTTATTAGTATCTGTGTTATTGGTTACGTCGAAGCAGGTAAAGAGTCGAGAATTGTCTGACTCGATTCAAGATTAGAATATAATTAGTTTTGAGACACCGTGGATGATTTTTCTTTTTGCTTAGAGAGTAACTATAAAGAATCAACATATACGAATAGATGCCTTGATACATATCAATGTATTAATTTAAAATATATCAATGTAAAACAATTGAAATAAAAATATATTTAAATTATGACCTTCAAGAAATGTGAATATCTTTAACGTGTTCAAAATACATTTTAACACGATATTATAGTGCAATATAAATGTTTTCTTAATTAAAAATTAATTAGTATCACGTTTATTTACTAAATTTATTTATTTAATAATTTTAGGGTATTATAAAATTCTAATTTAATACAAGAACAATTAAATTGACCAATTGAATTGATGTAAAAATAAATATAAATTTAGTTCATTCTATTTTCTAAAAATTACAATATTTAATATTTATTCACATTTATTTTAGCATAAAATAAATAAATAACTAATTCGTCTTAAATCTTAAACGTGTACAAAAAAGAAAAATTTTTTTTATTTACGCTCATTATGTACATAAAACAGGATTATTCATTTTTTAAGAGTAGAAAACTCAATTTTTTGATATTAGTACATATAAATGAATTTCATAGTTATTCAATTTCAATTATATTTATCTAATTAATTTTTTAGCGGATTTTGCACGATTTGTAAACGAATGTCATGTAGTAAAATTCACATATTGTAAATACTTGTTGAAAAAACTTCCTTGTTTTTCGATTATTGTAGCCGATAGCTTAAACATATAACCGTCAATCATTATTAAATGTACTACTGGTTATTTTATGTTTAAGCTTTATAAATTTTAGTTAATTGTTAGTAGATAAGGCAATGAGATTAGAAGTTCATAGTAAGGTGTATATAATAAAGTCATTGGATTAAAAATAGTACATAATAGTATTATTATAAAGAAATTAATAATAATATACTTTGAAAAAATCTATTTATATCATATTATTTACAATGAAATAATGAACAGTGAATTAAAAAACGTGTCTGAAAAAGTAGATGTGTTCTAAAAAAGGAAGTGTTTCTAGCATTGAAGAAAATAAGGACAGAATAATACTAAGAATTCATAATGATATCTTCCCATGATATGAGTCTTGAGTAAGCTTATCTAATAAACCTACACTGAGGAATATAAAAACGTATCAATACAAAGTATGAAGAATGGGTAATGTTTTTATGGAAAAAAAGCTAGAGAAAAAAGAAAATATGGAAGGAATTAACATAAATTGAATATATGAAGAGGACAAAATGGGTAAAATGTTTAAATCATGGAAAGTAACTAAAAGACATATATTTTACATGCAAATGATTTGAAATTAAATATAAATAATTGATAAAATATTATAGCAGGTTACAAAAAAGATCTGTTTTCTGTATAAAATTTACCGAAAACAGAGAGAAAAAGCTAGAAGAAGATTAATGATTAAAATAAAAAAGATACAAGAATAATTTATTAGAAATTAATTTTTTTGTTTTAAATAGAGTAATAATAATAGAGTAATAATTAAATAGAGCAAGTCAAGTGTAAACTTGATTTTTATTTAGAGAAATCTGCATTTAACGATTAAGATTATTTCCAAAGGCTAAAAATAAGTACAAAGTGATAAAAGTAAAAATGAAAGAGTAAATAAACTATTCATGCGTAGTTTTTAAGATGAGTTTAAATATGTTAAAACTAATATGTTGAAAAAATGTATGAATGTAAATATGTATCAGAGAATATTGCAATATATTATAATAATTACATTGTTCAATAAACAACTATTACTAATTACTATAGTATAAATTGTACAGCAATAGCATAAAAATACATATTTAATAATTTACATTAACGCGATAATTAGAATTAAACTAGATACATTAAAATCTACGTAAACATCTTTCAAATTTCATTAATAATCGGAAAATTATTTTTCTTTAAAATTTATTCGGAATATCAATTTTTATTTAAAAGAGAATATTAATTTTTTATTTTTTGATTAGTTGTGAATATCAATTTTTAATTAATGCATTATTATAAAATATAAGAGGATTCTATATCGAGCTTTGAATCGAGAATTGTCGCATTGGTAGTGCGGAATTTTACAGCATTTTTTTATGTAGCAAAAAAGTAGTAATAAAAGTGGAAATTGAGTGTAAACATAGTAGAAATACAGTTAAAATGAAAATTCAAGAAAAATTTAGAAAAAGGCACACCAGAGGAAAGACAGAAAAGAAATTTAAAGCCACAAAAATTAAAGTTAGAAGATAAGGACTGCAAAGTTTTAGTGAAGAATCGGTAAAAGTGACGTTACATCAAACGGAATACATACTATACTGCGTTCATAGTCTGTGTCGGGTATAATTAATTTACACTAACATAATCTAGGCAGGACCTGTTAAAGAGGGGAAAACGAAGAATTCGTACACAGAGCATATTATATATATATATAAATTGATAGATAAACTTAATTTCACAAACTCTTTATTTGATACACAGAGGTAAATCATACTTTACTATATTCATAAGTAATGGTTAATGACTATCTTTGTAAAGTAAAATTTTTGTCGTTGTTTTATTTGTTTACTTTTCCTTTTATTTTTAAGACACAGATTACACAAGTAATAAAAATGTTACATGGTACAAATTATTTAATATATTTTCATTTCTAGTTTATATTATTTTCATTATTTATAATTTATTTTTCTATAAAAGATTTTATATTCTATAGTAGCATAATTTGTCTAACGCTTATTTATATACTAACGAAGAAGTTAGGATAGAATGTATTAAGAGAAAAAATAAGAGAAAAAATCACAGTATTCTGACAAAAAGAGAAGGATACTAAAAGAAAAAGGAAAAGAAAGAAAAATCCGGAAAAGCTTTTTGGAAACTGGTGAACATATTTACGGATAAGACAAAGAGTGAGGAGGATCATAGGACAGAAAAATGTGAAGAGAAAAGTAAATTAGACAAATGTAGAAAAGAGATCAGTTTAATTATTATTGCGAATCTAAAAGTAAACACGTGTCCCGGACAGGATGACGTAAGAAACTAATTTTAAAAATTCGGAGGATTAAAAATAACACAAGAGCTGTTAAGGTAGTTCAAAAGTTTCCTAGATGGAGGGAGCATACCTGAATCCTTGGAGAAGTGGCATTTCGATTCCGATCATAAAAAAAGCTCATAACGTAGAAACAAAAGATTATACGATACTAATAGAATCATGAAATAAAATTTACGATGAAATATTAAGAAACATAAAACAACTATGTGGAAAACAATAATCAATTCAACAACGCTCTATTCGGTTTTAAATATAAGAGAGTGACGGTAGCTACCATATATGTGCTTAAAACAACTATATGAATTCAATTAAACAAGGAGCAAAACACAAAAGCGCTCTACAAATACTCAAACATCGAAGTAAGGATTATCAATGAAAACATAGGAAAATTTGAAATGAATACAGTAGTCAGAAAAGGCTGCTCACTGAGTCGTACGCTGTTCAATAAACGTTTTATAAAGATCTTAATAAAAATAAGAATATCAGGTATTAAGATTGGTAGTAAGAATATAAAATAAATTTCAAATGCAAATAATACTGTGTTCTAGCGAAATTCCAAGAGGTACCGAGGAACTCCTAACAATGCTTAGTAGACTTCTGAGGAGCAAAGGACTAGAGCTCAACATAGAAAAAATAAATATCATGTACTAAAGAAGAAAGGGTAGAAAAAGAAAAAAAATGGACCTATACTTACAAGAAACTCCCACAGAATAAATCAGCAAACACATATACCTGGGATTTATACTTATCGAACACAACGCAGAAGCAGATATGTTTCTACATCTAGAAAATAGGTCATATGTACTTGACAGTATCGTATATTCTAAAGTTTTTTAAAATTATATCTAAAGAATAGATTTTAATATAATACGAGTTCAATACTACTATATTTACACTTGATTATTGAAAAAGTTAAAATATCGTAATTAAAATTTACAAATATATTAGATGATCTTTTGAGATATATTTTAGATATGTTTTATTATGAATTATTACCAGACAATTCAGCTTCGATAGTCACTGCGATGAAACTACAATATTGTACATTATTTTGTCTTTGATTTTTTATCAATATGAAAAATAAGAGTTAGAAGTTAATTCTTTGGATTTCTTTTATTCACAGATATTGCTTTCTTTTTATGTTTTGTATATTTGATAATTCATCGCAATTGCATTATTTACACAATTTACCTGTAAAAACATTATCATAATAATAATTGGAAGCTTGGTAAAGTTTATTCTATACCCATAATTCTTTATCTCACACATCTAATCCTTCGCTCAAAGTACTTTTTAGAAACAAAAATAGATTTTTTTTTAATCTAGTTAAATATTATCATAATATTCAATTCCTTTTTTTTTTTAATTTCTTATTTATTTGAAGAATTACTTACAAAGTCCTGTGAATCAGGATAACAGTTAGAAGCAAAGACTTTCCCCATTCAGAGTAGATATAGATTTCTAAAAAGTAAAACTTTTAATAAGTTGGTTTCTAAGTAAATAGCAAATTAATTTATTAAATTTTTGCCATTTTTATAATATATGATAATAACTGACTCTATGAACCAAAACATATGATAACTCAAGATATCTATATTTGATTAAAAAGTCGAATAAGGTATTATTATCCATATCACACATTTTAAGTAATAGTTGACCAGTTATTCCACATGAAATCTTGCATGTCGTGTAGTAGAATATTGTGTTGGTATTTATTGTTTTACTCCGGTCGTTTTTTTTTTTTAAACCTCGATTCAAATATATTACCTGCATTTAGATTAATCCTTATTAATAATATTTATGCTTTTTTATATTTTTATAAGTATAATAAATAACATCTTTTTAATCCTACAGTATAATTACATAAAAAATTATTTTCAAAAGAGGATATTTCATTATGGTTCCAATGGATTTAATTTACCTGTCATTTATTATGTCAATCAATTTTTTAACAATAATAATAATTTGATACAGAAAACTCTTGCCTCTGTACAATCAGATCAGCATCTCATAAGAAACAGAGCATCAGTCAATATCTCTCTGCATCTGTTGACTTTTTTATTTCAACAGCTTCAAGCTTCTGAAGATTCTGTACTTTAAAATTAATGTACTTTTGTTCCATTAAATTTACGAATAATTCACTGCTAATACCTATAAAAAAAACAAAAGGATATTCTTATATATAATAAATAATAGATGCAATAAAAAATAATACGTTATAGATTGAATATAAACTTTTATTCTATAAATATACTACTTTTTGTATACCTAAGAGTAGATATAAAATTAGTATTGTGTAAATACATATTATAATAAAATTTAAAATTTAATGATAAAATTTAAGTAAACTAAAATTTTTTTTAATTTTCACAATATTACTCTTTTATCAGTTTTACATATTCAAATACAGAAAAAAACTTAAGAATTATATTTAATCGAGGATATTTACGTATGTATTATATAGTATTAGATTGAAAAAAACGATTATGAATAGAGGTAGAGAGTTGAGAGAGAAGGGAGGGCAGTGATTTTATTTAGGTACAAAATAATAGCATCGGAAGTTATATGGACATATAGTGAATAAAAAAGGAATGATTTCAGAGAAAAAAAAGAATATACAGAGATGAGAACGTTATAAATAAAAAATAAAAAGTAAATAATACAAAGTGAAACACAGCAAAAGTAAAAAAGAAATCTAAAGTAAATTGTTATGTAAAGATTAAATCGCAGATTAAAGGTATATAATTAATCAAAATAAAGAAATTAATTAAAAAAAAATTTTGAAAAAGAATTAAAAGCGAATATTTAAAATTCGGGGATAATATATAAGATGCGGTGAAATATATTAAAACAAATATGTTTCGAAAAATAATAATTAAAGAAGTTTGAAAAATTCATCTTATTGATATTTTTGTTATAACAAACAAACATATATGAACTAAGTTGGAGTATCTTATGTAAATTTTATACCTGGAGTGTATATTAATATTATATATTATATATTACAGGTATATAATTTAAGATTCATTTAAATATACTATAAGATAATAAAATAAAAAAAATGTATTAAAAAATATGTAAAATTACTATACAAACGTAATTGTTAAAGAAATTTGCAGAAATAATAAAACAAATAGGTTGTAAAAACGTTTTAAATATAATTATAAACAACAGAAAATTTAGTTAATATATATCAGAGTATTATATGTTGAAAAAACTTGTATATAAGTAGCGAAATGAAAAAACAATATAGGTTAAAACACTTCATGAATGAAACATACAGTTTAGTTTAGTTCAAAGATACATACGTTTTGATAGAACATTACTTCACAATAGACATGTAACAGTAAGTTTAGATAATACTTCATTGTAAGAAATACATGCTAAGATTATAGAAAAATAAAGGAGGATGGTAAGAGATGAAAGAAAGAAGATGGAAGAAAATATAGATTAGTGATATATAAAACTATATAGTTATAATTATTAAGTGCGGTAAAGTTTAGATATAAAGAGAGAATGTATATGAGAATGTATTTATTACAAATAACAATGTAAAGATTATTCACAAATAAATAATAATATATATTATTATTTTTATTTAAATATATATTTTAATTTGATTTAAATATATACTTTTATTTTTATTTAAATATAATTATTTTATTTAGCAAATTTTAAATCTAATTACATAATTAAATAGTATTTATAGAAAAATTAGAATAATATACGTATAAAAAAGATTGTGTCTTAAAAGTGTAGCAGTAGCAATTACTCCTATAAAATAAAAAAGAAATAAAAGCATGTTATATGTTAATAAAACCATAGCAGTAGTTTCATTCACTGTCTGATCAAGCCTCTCTTTCTCTTCCACTTTTATTTTGTAAGATTTTATTCAGAAAGTTACGAGCTATTGGTCTCAGATTAAAGCATACAATAAAAAATAAAAAACTTGCTTGCTCAATCATATTTAAATAATTCGTTATTTTATGACGAAATTGATCTATTTATTTGTTCATTTCTGAACAAGAAAGAGTTTTTCTTCAGAATTCGGGTTACTCATCATTATCAAATCTTATAATATAAACTCAAGTAAAGGAGATTGTATTAAAATAAATATAAGTAGTATAAACAAAAACTGTTTTAATTATGTTCAATGTTTCACACAATTTGATAATTTATTTTTTATTCATGATCATGAATAAAACAATACATAATGAATTTTCATGGATTAAGTTTTGCTTTTCAAATAGTTTTTTATTTAAAGTAAAGAAAAAAATTACATTCTTTTGAAATATTTTGATATATTTTTAAAATATTTCTTATTATTATAGATTGTTGATGACGGATTCGCGGAAGGTAGAAAGGGTAGGAGTTATTTAACACATAGGTAAAATTAGTTTTTATATCAATTTATCTTCAGCATCTTAATATCAAATATCTTCAGCACCGCATTTATTTTAATTGCCAATTCAATCTAAACCAGAAGTGGCTCTTCGATTTCCATCGCTGTACTTATAACTTATGGTTTATCGTTGGTCGCAATTTTCACGTTTTGGATATGCAATCTCCATTACATTCAATAACAGACCTATTCAATGCGAATAATCGACCGCTCCCTCGCCCGATCGCCTAATTTACCGAGAAAAAACCCTCGGAATATTTTGATTGTTTACTTCCTCGGCGCCGGCCGACATCGTCATTTATGACTTCGGCTGACCCGGCACTCACTGTCTCCCGGGAATTCCATTGTCAACATCTTACCCTCCGTGCGCAAGCTCGGCTTCGCACAACTTACGCCTAAACTCGACATAAAAACTCCCTGAGTGCTGATTCAGGGGGAAAAGCCACTACATTCTAAGGACCCTACCTACTCGGTTATTTTCGCCGCATCCCATATCCATGCGAAGCCCGGATTCCCAGTCTATCCTTGATTCGTGGTCCAGTATTCACAAGCGCGGCTCCCAAATACTAATACTGCCTTACCGGCCGCCTCGCAAGTTATTTTTTACCGCATCCCACATTCAAACATCGTTCGGACTGCCAGTGATCGTTGATTCAAAGTCCGCGGTATGGCTTAGCACTGATTGGTGCGCGTTCCACCACACAGGTCATCGTGCTACGCAGAAATGTTTGGGTGACTCTGGAAATTGCGGAATGCATTGCGCGTTCGAGAATCCCCCCTATTGGGTCTTTCGTTTCCAACGGCCCAGTTTTCACAAGGGCGTTTTTCGAATGTCGATACTGGCCTACCTAGTCACCTCGCACAAGCGAGATTTTACAATGTGTGGTATCACAAGCGGCTTACGAAAAATAGAGTCGAGTACGCTATGGCAGAAAGCGAGTTGGTGGATTTTTGAAAATTGAGAGAGAGAAAGAGAGAGAGAGAGAGAGATTTAGTGCGTACCTACAGAAAGAATAAGTAAGAGTATGAGTGAGTAGGGTAGATGAGAGGGGTGAGAGAAGGAGCGGGAGAGAACGTTGTGATCGTCGCCAAATCGAGTACGATGTCCGGGCCTAAGACAGATGTAGCAAAGCCCTCTTTTCCTCGTACAACGCCACCGTTTCCTCGGGCTTGGTGCGAGGAAGACGGTGCAACCCTCCAGGTGTTCGCATCCTTCATCGCATGTAACGTATGTAAGCGCTACTGCGCGTGAGTCGGGCTGAGTCTCTCGGCGCTTGGAGTCAATTACGAGCTCATATCTTAGGTTTTTCGATCCTGTAGTCCGTACTCATACCTCTGTCTGTACCGTTGAAGCTCGTACGTATACTACGCCGACGGCGCTGAGCCGGTTCTCTTTATTCGTATATTCGGCTAGTATTTCTAACCGGTCCTTCCGGGAGTTTACCGATAAGGTATGCGTCGTATATTCGTCGATCCAGCTAATCGATAGTTTGTCACCGATGTACCGTATTAGGTTGTTTCTATTTAGGACTCGTCGAGTTCCATCGACTTTAGGGTCACCGACATACCATTTATTTTAGCCGCGAACTTGATTATAGTCGAGCCCGCCGCGAAGGAACTCGGTAGCTCTATTAAATCGTTTATTAGTTTTAGCGCGATTTGTTTGTTTTCCTGGTATACTTCTTTTAATGTTTGAAAAATCGGCTCGTAATCGTAGGTGAACGTGAGTATCTCTGACGTTTCCCCTTTTAGGTTCCTTGAATGCGTTTTTAAATCACGGCCACTCGAGCAGGTTTCCCGAGAAAGTCGGCAATTCCCTGGCATACTTAAATATCGTTCGTACCGTCTGATCTCCAATTTTGCATGTAATTCTTTATCTGTTTGCGTTTGCACTCGCTCCCGCAGCGCCGCGAGACTCATCGTAATTTACCATATTTAAAACATTATGCTGGTACATCACCCTTTCGCCACTCATGGGTACTGCTGGTGACGAGTCTTCGACTCGTTCGAAGACAACGTTGTCGGCTACTGTTGGTTGATGCAGCCCTGTCTTGCGATCCCACGACTTCTCGTTCTCGTTGTTGTTTTCTCTATTCGTGACGTCGGTATTTGGAGTTGGTCACGTTCCTTCGAGAAAGTATTCGTCCCTGATTATGCTAGAGCTTTTCCTCATTTGCTGCTCTTTGAGATCCTGCGCACGTCGTTTTCCTGCTGGCCCGGTCGGGGTGGTTGCGAATATCCACTTTGCTACTAGTCTCCTTCATTCCATCCACGGTGTTCCTTAGTTTTCTGGTCGGCATTATTTCGCTGTCGTTCTTATTCTAATGTTTAACAACGTGAGTGACAACTCATGATTTTGCACTAAACTTGATGGCGTATTAACTCGCGGTTTATTCGGGGTCGCGACCTAACTCGCGGTTTATTAGTACTCACCGCATTTGTTTCACTATCTCCTGTTCTGCTTTTTTGAAGTGCCTGTGTCCTCTTCTGCTGTCTCTAATTTCCTGTGTCCTATTTACTATCTTTCACTCTCTTTTCCTGTTCGCTGTTTCTCACTCATTTTCTTTAAATATTTTGCATCAACGCTACCACTTTTCTTGGGTTTCAGCACCAATTTTTTTTATCTCGAATTCGCAGAAGGTGGAAAGGGTAAGAGTTATTTAACAGACATGTGAAATTAGTTTTAATATGAATTTTATTCTTCAGTACCGTGTTTATTCTAATTGCCGATTCGCATAGGGTGAACTCAAATTAAATGTTCCGATGCTAAACGAGAAGTGGCTCTTCGCTTTCTATCGATGTGCATATATCTTACGGTTTATCGTTGGTCACAATTTTCACGTTTTGGACATGCAATGTCCATTAAATTTGGTAATGGACCGATTCAATGTGTATACTCAGCCGGTGCCACGACATCGTCATTAATAACTTGGGGTGATCCGGCGTCAAGTGTCCCTGGGCAATTCTATCGGCAACAATACATAATGGCTAAAAAGAAGTTATACTAATTTACCGTTTTTAATTCAAAGCTAATAATGACATAATTTATAAAAATGTCTTAATTGATATGATTAAAATCATGTAATATTAATAATATTATTAAATTATAATTACTAATCGTTAATATAGTTAAAATAATAATAACATTAAATTATAGTTTTGTTTATTAACTAATTTTTTAGTAAAATTCATGTATTCAATTTGACTTTGATTTTTAGTAGAGTAAATTTTTACTTTTATAAATATTACTGATACAGTCAACCAAGCATAAACTACATATAAAATGATGAAAAATTAGGTTTTTGCAATTTATTTTTGCTTGAACATATGATAGTTCATATAAATCACATTTTCTCACA
Source organism: Platyscapa corneri (assembly GCA_018907185.1). Taxonomy (NCBI): domain Eukaryota; kingdom Metazoa; phylum Arthropoda; class Insecta; order Hymenoptera; family Agaonidae; genus Platyscapa; species Platyscapa corneri. The sequence continues at coordinate 38,640 of JACCHW010000166.1, forward strand.
CATCAATGTGTAACGAATAATAACTATATATCACTTCATTATTATACTATTCATGTATTATATTATTCTTTAAAAAATTTAATTTGAAGCAAATATTACTCTCTTTCACTACTATAAGCGTATTATAATAAGGTATTAACCCAAGAAGCATCTGTATATCCACGTAAATCTTGTTGGTTAGAGACAGTGCCACAGGTAGTTGAGAAGGAACTTTTTTTTCTTTTTCTGTTTTTCTTTCGCTCTCTCTCCCTATCTTTTTTATTTTTACTCTGTGTACGTTATAAAGCTTATGCTTCGTATGGCTTAATCATAATAACTGAGATACTGATGATAGCAATAAAGTTCTCAGAGACATTGTTCATTCATCGTTTGTTTTAAATTATAAATATATATAAGTGCTTATGTGTGCTAAATGAAAAACTTTGTCAAGCTTTGCTATAGATCAATAATTCTATCAAGAAATTAAATTGAATATTGAAAGAAATTAAATATTTTACTTGATAGAATTAAATGAGTTCAGTAAATCGATCGATAAACAAAATTATTTAATAAGAATATTAGAAATATTTTAAAATATTTCACATTATGTCTCACATGGAAATATTTAAAATTTGATTCCTTTTAAATAGTGATGTCATTATAAGAAAGACCAATTCAAACATTCAATTATCTACATTTTTACATATTTTATTTTGTTAAATTCTAAACACTGTTTAGAATTTATATTTGTAGAATTTATTATCTAAATTAAACTTATTCCTTTGTTGTATGTAAGTTTATACATTTAACTTGGAAATATGAATTCTAAATACGAAATAGAATCTTACATTCAATTTTATAGTTCGCCATGTTATTACGTAGTGTACTCAAATGATAAATATATTTGTTATAAATGATTTGTTTTTAACATATGTTATAATGTACCATGTTGTTTTTAATTGTTTTATATCCAATTGTAGTAATTTTTATGTATTTCACTATTAAATATAAGTAAACTAACTAATATAAGTAACACTATTAAATATAAACTATATTAATTATCACACTAGAATATGAAATATTATACAGTAACTTTTTCTTATTTTTTCATGAACTTTATTTACTTTTTTTAATACAGTACAAAAATACTAAATTTTGTTATACTCATTTTAAACCTTGGAATAGAAATTTTTCTCTTTTGTACCTTGAAATTAAATTGTATCCCTAGAAAAATACCGGGTATTTTTATTATTTTTAAATTAGTTTAATTTTTAATAGAGTGTAATAAATTTAATGTTATTAAATATATATACACGGTTAAAAGATTCGATCGGTAGACTTCGTACGCGTAAGTAGGGAAGAAAGTAACAGTGTAGTGATAATTAAGTTATTAGTTGTTAGAAGTTACGGAAAAATCAATAAGTGTAAACATAAGTGGTACACAATAATAGTGGTAATAAAAGTTGAATAGAAGTAGTTAAGATAAAAGTTATAAATAAATAATACAGAAATTACATACGTGCAAAAAGTGAGATTAAAAGAAAATCAAATAGAAGGAAAGAAACAGCGGGAAACAAAATAGTAAAGTAAGCAAAGCCACCTTGAGGGACACGGCCGAAGTAGAGGGAAAACCGGAAAACAGAAAAACTCCAGCAACATCGGGACAAGACTAGTGCGTGTATACAGGCAACAAGTGCAGCCAAGCATATATAGACGCACAAATAGAAGGAAGCTACTTTGAAAAACAACTAACATCACCTGGAAGAAAGCAAACTAAAGTAAACGAAAAGCCGAAAAATTGAAATCTAAAAGCATACAAGAGAAAAATAGCGCATACACACGGATATAAGTACGATTGTTTCAGAAAGGGGTAATAACGGAGCAGGCGCAAAGAGGAAGCGAAGAGAAAAGAAGGTATTACTAAGAAAATGGAGAATTTTATAATAGAGAGGGGACTAAAAAGAAAAATAACGTCTCCCCCGGAAATAAATATAAAAGTAAACAACGTGCAGAAAAAAGGTAATGAGAAAAAAGATACTTATGATACCGAAAAAATAAAGAAAAGTGAAAGCGAAAAAAGTATAGAAATAATTCTACAGGAACTAAAAAAATAAAAAAAATCTTGAGATAGAAAGGGAGGAGTGCAGAGAAGAAATAAAAATATGATAGAAAGAATAGGAAAAGAAGAATAATAAGTTAGAAAGAGATATTAATAAATTAGAGAAAATAGAAAAACAATGCTATGAATGTGAGATGAGACTGACAGGAATTGAAGAGAACAAGGAAGAATGGTCTACAATAGTAAACGGAAGAAAGGAGAGGTAAATGGAGAATATAAACAACAACACAGGTTCAAAAAATCACGAGAGAGAAGAACAAGAACGCAAAAATAGAGAATGGAGTATGGAAATAGAGAGAGAGAAAGTAAGACAAATAATATAATAATCATAGGTTTAGAGGACAAGGAAATTAAAGAAAAAAGTGATATGAAGAAGTGGCTGGAGAAGGAGTTAAAGATCAAAGTAGGTGTTAAAAAAATATGGGAAGGGAATGTAAAAGATTTTAAGTGGTGAGAGGTAACATTGGTAGACGAAGAAGATTTTAATACGGTGATGAAAAAGAATAATCAATTAAAAGGTTTACAAATTTATATAAACAAGTCTTTGACATGTATAGAAAGAGAGAACAGAAGGATAATAACAGAAAAATATAAAGCGTTAAAAAAGAGGCGGACAGTTGTGTTATAAAAGAAAAAAGAGTAATAGGTAAAGAAAAATACTGGGTTTATAGCGAAAACAAGGAAGAGTGCTTCCGAAAATCACAAGCAAAAAGAGTTAAACAGAAAATTGTAAAAAACCAAGAGTTTAAGGAGAAGTATGAAAAGAATGGAGGAGTAAAAATAGTATTCTAAAATATAGCGGGATTATACAAAATGGATAGAAAGGGGTGGGAGTAATAAAAAGCTGGGACATATTAGAAATAGAGGAAACCTGGATAACAGAAAAAAATAGAGATAATAAAGTAAAGGAAGAGCAAGGGCAGGAATGGTTCTAGCCATCAGAAAAAACAAAGATATCAAAATTATAAGCATATTTACAATTTCAGAATAGTTAATAAAACCGAAGATAAAAATAAGAGAATCAGTATACAATATAGCAGTAATCTAGATGAAAAGAATAATATAAGAAAATTTCAAAGGCCTAGATAGGTTTGTCGAAGAAAGTCAAAGAGAAATCATAATAATAGGTGGAAATTTCAATGCTTTGCACAGGCAAAGAAGGGGGATGATAAGCGATTGTGGAAAGGAAAGAAGAATCTCAAAAGATAAAATAGTAAATAAAGAGGCAAGTAGATTTTGAAATGAATAGAGGAAAGAGAACTGTTTATTCTAAATGGAAGAGATGGAGAAGAGGATAGTGACTACACTTATAATAGCAAAGTGGGCTCCTCGGTAATAGATTACTGTATAGTTAATACGGAAGGAAAAAAAGGAATAAAAATAATGGAAAACATAAATTCGGATCACCAAACAAAAACGCTGCTAATAGAACTAAAGGAAAGTATCAAGGAAGAAAAAGACAGAAAAGCAAGATCAAACAAAAGATTGATATGGGAAGAGAAAGAAATTGAAGATTACACAAAAAAAGCTAGATGACATAAAGAAAGGAAAGTCATGGACTTAAGAAGAGAATGAAGGAGGCAATAAATATTAATAACAGAATACAAAAAACAATAATAAAAAAATAGATACAGTGAAACTTGTTGGGATGAGCAATAATGGCAGGAAAAAAGAAAGGTTTTGATGATACATAAAAAGTGGAAAAAAGGTATTGAAGAATAGGACAGAATGAAGTACATAAATGAAAGAAAAAAATAAAAAAGAAAGAAAAAAAAGAAGAAGAGAGAGCGTCAAAGGACAAAACAGGAAAAGAGTTTTGTAAATTAATTAATAGAAGCAGAAAAAAGAAAGAAAATGTAAGTGAAAACATTCACAAAGAAGAATGGATAAAACACTTTCAAGATATATACAAGGTAAAAAAAAGCAAAAGAAAAGAGAAGATGAGATAGCGGCAGAAGTTAACAGGCTCAGGAAAAAAAAGAAGAAGTGATTAAAATAGGGTAAATTGTAGAAATAATAACAAAAATGAAAGAGAAGAAATGCCCGGGAAATGATGACATAACTGGCAAAATGTGGAAGCACGGAAGAGTAGGATTAGCGGTAAACATGCAAAAAATTCTGCAAGGAATAATAAATGGAGAGGGTTCGTTATATGAATGAAGAAGAAGCATGGATGTACCAGTTTTCAAAATGGGTAAAAAGATAACGCACAAAATTATCGAGGAGTAACTCTAATGGACACTGGATACAAAATATATGCCGAACTGTTTAAAAATAAAATAGATTATTACGTTGAGAAGGAAAAGAGGTATAGCGATACATAATTTAGATTCAGAAAGAAAAGAGAAATGGTTGATGCGATCTACGTTTTAAAAACAATCATAGATGAGCAACTGAAAAAGGAAAAAGGAAAGATATTCATTTGTTTTCGACAGAATAAAAAGCAAGGAGATTTGAAAATGCATAGAAAGAGCCGACATAAAGAAAATACTTATTGATAGAATGAAGAAAATATATGGAAATACTTGTGCGGAAATCAAAGTAGCAGAAGAAACAATTGTTAAATTTAGGGTAGAAGTAGGTGTGAGGCAAGAATGCCCTTTAAGCCCAATGCTATTTAATATAGCAATGTCAGATCAGGAGGATGAGCTTAAGGCATCACGCACCTCATGTGTAAAATTTGGTAAGTCATGCATTAGATCGTAACATATGCAGATAATCTGGTGATAATGGCCAAATCCAAGACTGAAATAAAAGAGTTATTAAGAGTTCTGAGCAAATATCTGCATAGAAAAGAACTATAATTAAATAAAGAAAAAACAATAATTTTGCACTACAAAAGAACTGGAAGAAGAAGAAAAGAAATAATATTCAGGTCAAAGAAAAGTAAAATAGAAACGGTTAAAAAATTTGCTTATCAACGCTAAATTTTCATGTAGAACAATAGGGATGAAGAACATACAAAAACGTTAGCAAGAAGAGCAAATTGTATAATCGGAACGACATGGGGTATAGCGGAAAAGTAGTTTAAGGAGGATTGGAAAGTGAAAATGCATCTATTCGATGCATTATTAGGGAGTATGATACTGTAAGGATCAAAAATTTGGGGTTAGAAAGATAGTGAGGAGATAGAAAGGGTCCACAGAAAATACTTAAAATGGTGTCTAGGTTTAAATGTTAATACACCAGACTTATGCTAGATACGAAGAGACAGAGTAGAAATTAAAGCAGTTGAGAGGGCAATTGAGTTCGAAAATAAAATAATAAATAGTGAAAACATGAAGTTAGAAAAAGAATGCGTAAAAAGAAGGATTGAAGATGGAAAGGAACGGGAAAACAACAAAATCAGAGGAACTAAAGAAAAAGATTACGTAGCGGATAGAATAAGTTTCTGGCAAGAGATCAGGTGGTCTTGGTGTATGAGGAAGACGAAATCAGAAAACTTAGATATGCTTTGTAAAGAGGTAAAGTATATAAAAGAAAGAAAAAAGAATAAGTTATAAATCAATCGTTTAGAAAAATCAAAATATACAGAGGAAATAAAACAAATAGTGTTAGACAACGTAAGAATGAAAGATTGTATTTATGAAAAAAATGAAGGAGAACATAAAAGAAATGGTATAAAGATCTTACCAAGATATAGAATGGGTAATGAAAGTAAAGCAAACTAACACTGACTGACAGAAGATGAAAAAAAGGGTAGAATGTGCAAAGAAAATAAAGAAACGCTTTAAAACAATTTCCAGAAATGTAGGGAGGTAAAAGATAAAACAATTGACTGGACTAACTGCATGAAAGGAAAACAAAGCCATAAATAAGCTTTATAGAATATACTGGATAAAAGAGAAACGATAAAAGAGAAACAGGAGAAGTATGAGAATAAAGAGGAGTGAAATCGTGAAAACATATGGTATAAGAGAAAAAAGAAAAAAAATATAAATAATTTAAGAGAAGTTCAAGTGTAAAAACAAATAAGAATAAAAAATTAATCCAGATAACATTGGTAATAATAAATTAGTATAATTAAACATAAAGCAGTTTATACAAGATAGCTATATATTTTTTAGAAAATTTATAACTTAGTTAATTAAAAAAAAATCTAATAGTAAAGTAAATAAATATGTTTTTTGAGTGTTCATGTAAATATATATTTAAGTACATTTTCCTGTGTAAATATATATAATCAATAAACATCATTATTTTTCCTATTTGAAAATTTGAATTTGAAAATTTTTAATCTTGTATGTATTTATATCGCGAAAAATGTATTTTATCAGAGTAAATTATATACACCTATTAAATATATTTAAATAATCTTTAAAATTTATTTACTATTTGTAAGTCATATTATTACTCCATTATATTATTGTAAAATATAAAAATACATTATTATTCATAAATACGCTTCTAAAATTTATCAACATATTCATTTTATAATGTTAAAAAAAGGCGCAGTAACTATTAGAGATACAAAATACAGTATAATACTAAAAAATTGGATATGTAATTATTTAAATTCTTTTTAATGCTGTTGTTGAGTTTAGCTAAATAGTGATATTAAGTTATAAAAAAATAGAACTTTTCATGGTGTAATTAAGTATTTTACTTGTAGTGTTCTAATTAACATATTAATAATACTAAATGTATAATTATATCATTTAAATTAAATAGTAGATTAAAGAAAAATGAATATGAAAGATTAAATATCTTTGATTCTTCTATTGATTATTTCTCAAATAATAAATATATATTACATAATTTTATTTTTATATTCATTATTAACAAGTATAAATTAAATGATTAATGATCTAATATTTAGTAAATACTACAACATTAAAAATTTCTTCTATTATAAATACAGACAATAACATATAAAAAATAATTGAGGCATTATGATAATAATAATTAATATCATTTTTCAATTCATAAACGTGAAGTTGTATTATTAATTGATTATATATAATTTATCTTGTTATAATTATACTTTTCTTTGAATTTTATATATACTTGTATCTATGACAATACTTGAAAAAACTATTAATTTACAACGATTTTAAAAGTAACAATAAAAAATAAAATAACAATTAGTAAAGTTACCTATTAGCTAATAGTAAAGAATAAAATAAACGACTATATAATAAAACATAAATTATAAGATGCAGTTAGGTAAAGTCAATACTAATTTAAGCTTTAGTTAACTCAAAAATGTAAGTGAATAAAAGACAAAATGTTCGAATAAAATTATACATAGTTACATAAAAAATAATTTAAAACAATAAAATATGTATATTAGAAATAATAAAATAGTTATGTAAGAGCTAAAATATAAAAAAAAAAAAACAAGCATGTTAAAAGGAATAGTAATGTTAATATTGTTCAATAAATACTAATAACAACAACAACAATAATAATAATAATATACACGCTTAAAAAAATATTACAATTTAGAAAAATTTATATAGTTTAATTTATGCGACTTGTTACCAATTCGTGTCAACAACGGATTCGGCAAGAAAAAAGTTTAAGTGAACCTAACTTTGTAAATTTATGGTGTAACGCGCAAATATGGCATTTGCGGGTTCCATATTTCTATTATTTTTTCTTTTTCAGTGTTCTTATAAATATATACACTAATGAATTCAGGTTATAAAATATTTATGGAAATTATATACAACAGGACGAAAAAATGACGAAAGAAAATAAAAAATACGAAGACATATAATTTAGTCTTAAGAAACGACGGAGAATTGAAGAAGCTATGTATACATTGAAGGCGGTAATCGATGAACAAACAAACTGCAAAAGAGAAAAGTAAGGTTCTGCTCTGTTTTTCTCACTTAAAGGCTACTTTTGATAATATAGATAAATAAAGCATTTGAAAGGGCTTGGAAAATGTATGTATAAAATGTTATTCAATGAAATGCACAAGAGATATATAAAGACACAAAGATACGAATCTAAATATAGAAATGTTACTCATTAATCCCAACATTAATCTATATAGGAATATTAAAATTAGAAGAGAAACTAAAAAATAAAATTACATCTTTAACAGTTTCAGAGAATATCGTTATTTTAACAAAAAACAAGGTAGAACTAAAAGAATTATTCAGAATATTTTGACATTTTTTTGAAAAAAAAAATAAAATTAAATTAAATAAAGATAAAATGCAAATAATGAAATTTATAAATGCAAGGGGAAGAAAAAAAATAGAAAAGAGTAAAATTACTGTAGGATCGGTGGTGATAGAGCATGTTTTATATATAAATAATAAACTTGTTAATAATATTTAAAATAAAATATAATATTTTTATATCGGAATTTTGTAGTTGTAATATTCTCTTAATGCAAGATACTTGTATACAATAAGGGAATGTAACAGTAACTAAACTCCATGTAGACAACTGACCACGTTGAAAAAAGGTTCCTCATAGAAATTTTCCTGAAAACATCGGAACGCACATTTTTCTTGCAATAAAACAATAAATGGATTGCACGCTGTACTTGAGAGAAGAGCGTAACAAAACACAATATAACTGCTTACACCGAAATATTTGCTGCATTCTCAACAATTACAGATGATTAATAATTTTAGACATCTAGAACATAAACTCGAAGAAAAATATTAAGATAAACATGTAAATTTATTGGCAAAAATGGCGGATATGGCTCTAGGAAGAGTTTGGAGCATTGTAAAGAGATATTTTAAAGATGGTTTTCAATGAAAATAACAATTTTTGATAGATTACTAGAGAATATTCTATTATTCGGATCAATAATTTTGGGGATAGAAAAATCATGAAGTAATAGAAAAAATATAAAAAAAATATATAAAATTGTTTTTTAGACTGGATAAAAATAACTTTGACCGTACAATGGTGCACGGACGTCTCATCGCTGGACCTGCGGCACGTATGCATGGTTTCGCCAGAGGATGTCTTCTACGTCCTCTTAATTTCGTGTCGTGGCTATTTCGTGGTCTAGATGCCTGTGCTAGTCGCTTTTTGTTGGCTTGCACATCCGCTACACTTTTCTTCTAACGAACTGGCATCGGTATGGTCTAACGTGTGTTATTCTTTTAGTGTTGCCCACTCCGAATACTTTATGTTTCATGGCTGATGATGTGCTTCTATTTTGAAGCTACGAGGTGGTTTAGCCCCATGAGCTAACTCTCCGCGCCTCTCTTTGTTGTTGCTTCTGTCGTGTTTTGGGCAGCTGTTATAATTTTTCTTACAGCGATGCGGCTTTGGTTTGATGAGCGAGTAGCGTCAAGGAACTGGTCGTCATCCTGAGCATGGCCGGGGATGTGCTTCACGTTAAGTGAAGTTGTAAGGCGGTAGCAACATCGGCTGATGAGTTGACGAGCCTAATAACTGTGCTTTCTGATAGTTGGTTTGAGTGCGACCGAGTTTTTTGGTACTCCCAAAAGTACATTTCTAGTTGTCGTCGCCCAATTAGATGAGTCGGTAGAGCATGAGACTCATCATTTCAGGGTCCTGGTTTCAAGTCTCACGTTGGACGTCAATTGGCAAAGGTGGCTCCTCCTGTACCCGCTGCTAAGGATGTGGTGGGATGTTAATAAAAAGACGTGGGATTTATGATATCTTTTAGTTGGACGGTACCGTGGTGTGATGCGGGGCTGGTGTTTTTTGGCCTCCAGGCGATGGGTTTCACTTGTGAAGATGCGTATTGCTACGACGAGGGCATACTCCCGTCGGACGCTCTGGTGTTTGCCTCCATGTGGGAGCTAATGTTCTGCTGCTGTCGCGTATATTATATAAATAAAGTATATTCATACTTTCTGACGTTCTATTATGTTATCGAATATCCGCAAAATCTCAATGGCCTTTTGAGATTTCACCGAAAACTCAAAGACCGTATAAACATATCTAGATATAAAACTATAAGCAATTACGTGCGTATAATGATGTTTTACTAAATGTGCGCCAGCGTGTCGCCAACAGACGGCGCACGACAGAAGACAATGTAATAATATATAGTAGATAAGTAATAATAATAATAAAATAATGTGGATAACCTAATAAATCCAAATTGAATTGAATATTGATAGGGCATCTTTTATTTATTAATTTTTTTTTTTAATATTAAGTTATGGCAGCTTGTCATATATTTCTTCTACATTCCAAACCAGCTTCAATTCTAATTTAAGCTCTGCGATGATTACAATTTTGTATATGGCTACACAACTTCTCCAATACAACCAATACTATCAACTCCACAATAATTGCTTTTAATGACTAAAAATTTCTGTATGTTGACTGTCTCCTTTTCTCATGATGTAATTGTTACTCAGAATGCTTTTTACATAAAAAATTTATGCCAATTTCGATGCAAATTCTCTTTTTCCGCCTTCTCACACAGAACGTTAAAATAAGGATAATGAATTTATAATAACCTTTCTCTGATATTTCATTCACGTGCGCACGCACACACATACGTACACATTTATATATAGATATAAAGAGGAAAAATAATACTGAAATTAAAAGACCAATAGTTTTTGTTCCAATTTATAAACAAATGAATCGCAACATTTGTAAGAAAACAATTTAAAGAAATTAATTACGAAAAATATAATTAAAGATGTAAAATTATAAAATAATTTTTTTCAAAAAAATATAATTACTCAAAAATACATCTTTAATTTAGTGAGAATTCAATAATGTTATCAACATAGAAAATAAGTACAAAAGAAATGCAAGAAACTATCATATTTAAAAAGTGCCGCGTGTACTGCGGTTTACAAAATAACGCATGTAAAATGTGTGCGAATCACATAAATGTTTATTAAATATATGAAGATAAAAATCAGAAGAAAAAAGTTGTGATAAAGAAAGAGAGAAGAATTATTTTGATTAATGCTTTTGAATTGCTTAGTAATTATGTTTGCTCATTGAAATTACGAAGGAGTCCGGTTGAATAATAGTATATATGCATATGACTTAGCTATGGGATGAAAACAAAATACGTAAGCGTATGGTACTTGCCTCAATTTTTTTTCCATTTTATATGCATATTTCCCTATAATTTTATATTGGTATTGTATTAAATTAATTTTTCTGTTTGAATTAAAAATAGAATTGTTTTTACACTAAACTAAAAGTATATATAAATTAAGAATAATAATATAGTAATTTTAAGAATATTTTAAATATTATATGCAATTTCAATGAATTAATTTTATTATACGTAATAAGTATTATGTGGTGTAATTTATTGGTTTAAAAATTTTAATATAAGAATTACTAATTATTGATTTATTTGTATTACTATTTATAAGGAAGAAATCAATATTACAATATTAACAATACATTATATTTAAGAAATTGAATAAATTATTATTTTTAAAAGGATTTTAAAAAAATGTTTAATAATTGTATTATTAAAAGAATTTATTAAAAGAAATAAAAATAATTGTGGAAAATGAAATTTATTATTTATTTATAGTAATATTAACAGTTTAACAGTGAATAAATAATAACGGTAAAATTGATGATTAATTAACAAATTTCTGTTCTTTATTTCGATAATTTATTTAAAAGAATAATTATTTTTTAATAAATTAATTTCATTTCAAACACAGTTTCTTCATGTAATTTTAAAATTAATTTTTCAAATAAACGATGATATTGACCTGTACTTCTTAATGATTCGTTCTGGTATCAATTATATATTATAACCATTGTTAATGGGTTGCGTTACACGAAACAAAATCGCTATAACACAAAATAATTCTGCATACATTAACAAAATAATTTAATAATTAAAAATACAAATAAATTATATATTGATTTATAACTTCATAAATATTGTATGAAAATTTTTAATTTTTAAAATGCAATATGTCTAATTGTTTCTAATAAACAATATAAACATAAAGGATTTATTTCAATCTTATTTGTAGGATTTTATTAAGTAATTTTTACACAGTTCTTAAGATTGCAATTTTAATAAAGTGCATTTTATAATTAATAAATATTGTTAGTTTTCATTTTCATTTTGAAATGTTGTTTTCGTCTCACACTTCATTACATAAAGAGCCTTGAAATATTCGAACACATGAAAGTTTGGGTCAAATATTTTTAAACATTTAATTTAACAAGTATTTAGTATCTTGTATATTTTTTTCATATATATGTAAAAACACATGTATCTGCTTATTAACAATACTATATATTGAAGGAATATGAAGTTTATAGATCTCTATGACGATTAGTGCTATTATTATATGAATTTTATTGATGTGAAAAAGAAAAGAGTCTTATTGAAAGAAGAAACTAATCCGTAGATTAAATAGTTACATAGAAACTCAATAATTTTTTCAGAATTATTTTTTAGAAATTTTGCAGACATTAATTCGGTCTGCGCCGCAAAGTCGCGGACATGAAGATCTTATTATTGACGGGATCAACGTTACTCAACATGCGCTAAACAGTTAACAGCGAAGTTATTGTTGAATAACACATGTGTCAAGCAGTCAATAAAAAGAAAACCTTTAAAAACCCGGCGCAACTGAGAACAACCGGATTTTATATTCCGACAGCCGCAACCGAGCAAAGAACATTTTCCCTGTAGTGCTGCAAAACTTCTTGTAAAATATTCGCGAAGTGTCGAAATCGAATTATAAAGAATCATCAAAAAACCATTAGCTCGTTTATTCTCAGTACACCTAAATCTACCCCTGATTACCGCGATCCGCAACTAACACTTATTATAATATTATATAATACTTTAGGGCTGCAATTAAAATCTTATCATTTATAATGTCTTGACTTTGAATAATAATTTTTTTAATTTGGTAAACTTCATTTTGACTGCCTCTTAATAGTTATATGTCGTATTTTAATTATATTGGTTTCAATATTAATTCGAACATATTTATCTATTTGGTAGTGGAATCCATTTCTAATATTTTAAAGAATACTATTATTTATATTACAATACATTTATATATTTATTTATTATTCGTATATTATACACTTGAATTTATATATCTAATAACGTTTTAAACATTAATAAATTTGTAGTTCGATTAAGATCGTAGAAAAATTACTACCAAAAAGAAGAAGAAAATAAAAATAGATTGAGTGGAAATAATAATGTATCATATTACTTTATTTAGAATACATAATTATATGATTTATATCATAAAAACTGTTTGTATAATTAAAAAAACTTGATAAATATTATATTCTGCACAATATTATTAAATATTGAAGTTTCATTCTCGTTAATTATTTTGACTCGTAGGTTTTAAATATTTAAAAACATCAATAGTTACTCCTCAATCATTATATTATTATTATATACACAAATACATATTATTACACTACCTCACTAAAGTAAAAAAACTCTATAATATAAGGAAAAATTACAAATGTTATTATCAAACATGGAAAATTGAAATTAATGATTAAAATAAAAGATTAATGAAGACCAAAAAAGGGAAACTACAAGTTATAACAGTTAGAAAGTGCTGGGAACCGAAATCATACCGAATGATATTCGTTTCGATATTTCCCGTCATCGCGTTACTTTGAAGTTATGTTATATCTGCTTCTGTTGTTTCTCTATGAATTTCTTCACTTTTATTATACTACACTTTCCTTCAGTTTCTCTGCTTATTTATATATCTCAATTTTATGAATTTTAAAATTGAATCGACAATTTCGAGCACTTTATTATTTACATCATCAAGATGCAAGGTCGAGATATAATAATCTTTCAAAGCTCAATTGGAAAAGTAAGTCGGATTTATAATTTAACAAAGATACAAAAATAAGTAGTCTTAAGTAGTCGAAGAACTTTATTTTAGAAGTCCAAAAACAAAGGAAGATGGAAGAGGAAATTAGTCATCCAATTTTTTTATCTTCTTCAATTTTACAGAACCTGTATCCCACTATGCATTTTCTTTTTCTCCTTTTTTCACATAAATATGCGATAGGCTTATTACTTTATTATTTTTTTTCATATCTTAGTGTTTTTTTTATAATCTTTTCAAATTTGTTTATTAAATAACTTAATTATTCAATTAAGCCTTTTATTTTTACGTAAAATTTTTATGTAAAATGTAAAGTTAGGCTATTTTTCGTATTTGAATTCGTTAACATCTATTAAAGAAAAGCATAATTTAGACTAAAGATGTTGTTTCTTAAATTTTTATTAGATTATACATATATTTTATAATAAAAATGCATATCTATTTATTTTTTAAATGTTAATAAATTTATTTGAAAATAAGTATCAATAATTGAAATTTTAAGGCTAAGTTGTAAAAAAAATTAAAAACTTGAAAAAAACTAGTTTTTTCAATCATTAGATTATCAACTAGTAATATAAATAGTAAACATATATGATTAAGATTGATGACTATTATTAGAAATACAGTAAAAATTAATTTACAATAATTCAAACACATAATGTACAAAATATCTTATTTTCTGTTTTCCTATTTCATTCTTAACGTTTTATGCTTTGCTAAATTTTGTACGACAACTTTTCAGTGTTGATTAAACATATTTATGTTATTAAGTATTATATTTTTTAGAAGTTATTAGAAGTTTTTAGAAGTTATTAAATATTAAGTACATATGTTATCACCTTCAAAAATGAAACTGATACCGCAATACATGTTTTTAATCTCCTAGTATGTGGATATAACGTAATGACATATGCTACACTTCGGAATGGTTTTATTAGAGAATGATTCAGTAATTTATAATGTATAAATATTTTGTACAAAAAATTAGTTTTTTTTATTAATCTACCTGTGCATCCATCCTTTGGCGATGAAGCAAACAAGTCATTAAAATTATTATTAAGTTATATATATATATATAATTTATATGTATAAATCCAAATTAATTATTGGTAACTTATTTCATAAAAAGTAACTCTAAAGAACAACACAATGGAAATATAAATAAGACGTAAAGAAAAATGTAAATATTAAATATATAATATATTTTAAACAAATACACGAGGATTGGTAATTTTTTAATAGTAAAAAAATGTATTTAACTAGATATTAAATGAGCTAAGTCAGTAAAATGAATTCTAATAAAAAAGGTAATTGATTTTTAATTGATGGAATTCATCGTCAAACATCATATACGTAATTCACAGTTCTTGGCATGTCATTATATACATAAACTATCAGTTTAACTTCAAAACAAACGTAACTATTTTAAGGTGAACTGGTGGTTTTTATTCTTTAGACCTTACATACTATAGAAATACTTGTGATATTAAAGTACAGTCAAACAACTATGTTTAAAAAATTTTATTAAAAAATTATGTTTAAAAAAGTTTAATACAGATTATTTTTCTAAATAAAACTCGAAGAAATTATCAAAATAATATGAAATCATATATTAGACATGATATTTCCTATATAATTTAATATAATTACATAATTTTTATCGAATAATTATATATAAAAACAAATTTAATCAAGACTTTCATGATTAATGAGTATGATGATCCGAGTCAAATATAATAAATTAATATTCTAGAAATTAAAAAATAAATTTAAAAAGATATGTTAATAACTACTTTAAAATAATTACTTTATTATTAAATTTACTATTATCTTAAATACTACTGGTATTCTTTAAATTTTTATGTTTTTTTTAAGAAAATTTAATATAAAGAAAAATAATTTATTTTCATAAATTTTCTTGAACTTTTTTATATTTGTTATGAAAGAATCTTTATATAAATTTATGAAGAAACCATTATTTAATGTTAATCTGAAGTATTAAAATATCTTTTAGTTAATTAATTTATTTTTTTTTTAACTTCTTTATTTACTTTATCCCAAATTTTTTTGATTTATTAAATCATATGAGAATAAATTATTAATAAAACATATTAATAACAAATAAAAGTTTTTTATCCAGTATTTTAAATTTTATAACTACTAAAAAGTATGAGTTTTCTAATGATTTGAAAGTATTTTAGCATGAAAATTACACATATCTGTTATAAAGTTGAAAATTTTAATTGAAAATATTATCTTTTTTTTTAATTTTTAAATTAATTTTAATAAAGAAATCAGAATATTGAATAAGCCTTCTAAAGTATTAAAAAAAAGAATAATTAATAATGGCTTTTGATCATATATAAAATTTTGTTAATTTATTAACAAAAAATGTTTATTTCTGGATCTGTCTTTTGCATAAGAAATTATTTAAATTTTTATAATTTTTTAAACCATTTTTAGATAGTATGATTAGTAGTATTCGTCTTAAAGTAAAGATAACAGAAAGAATAAATTTTTAATTTATAATTGTAATTCAACTATTTAATAGCAGAGAATTGACATAACATCTTTACATAATGGAGAATACTGAAAAGTAAGAAAAGCTGAAAATGAAAATTGGTGGGACGAAGAATGTTGAGTAAGAAACAGATGATGTGAAAATAAAAAAGATGGAAAAAGTTGGTAAGATAAGAAGAAAATTAAAGAAGAGGAAATACGATAATATAATGAAGAGCAAAAAAAGAAAAATCATATAAAGAGAAATCCAAAAAGTCGTTAATGACAGACAGAAAAAAACCTTTTAAAGGCTAGTGAACAAAAAAAACAGGAGGAAAAGCAGACGAAAGATAAATAGCAGGGTCAAAATGAGACAATGAAAATGTTATTTTGAAAGAATATATGGGAGAAAATCGACAGAGGTAGAAGAGGAAGGAGAAATAAAGAGAAAGAGAGGAAACAGAAATGATAGGAACTATGAGAATGAAATCGTACAGAAGTAATAATCAAGATGAAACTAAAGAAGAACGCCAAAAAAGATAAAGTAGTTAATGAAATTTACAATTATGGGGAAAATAGTGGTAAAGAAAATGTCAATAACAATAAGTGAAATGAATAAAAAAAGAAAAAATGCCGAAGGAGTGAAAAAGTGCAATAACTGTACCGATTTTCAAAAAAAAACAGAAAATTATAGAAAAACTACAGATCGATAACACTTTTTAATACAAGATACAAAATTTGTACTGCAATCATAAAAAATTAGAATAGAATAAAAACTGGAAGGAAATACAAGGAATAACGAAACTCAATCATATTTATAAAAAAGGTACGATGCAATCCACACATTGAAAATGGCAAAAAAAATAGTTAAAAAAAAGAGAGCAATATTTGTTTGCTTAACAATGTGAAAGCATTCGATAAACCAGATAAAGAGAAAATTTGAAATAACATGAAAAAAAACTTGAATAAAAATATATTAATTAACTAGACAAATAAAAATTATAGATATTTAAAATAATAATAGAGAAAGAATAATCGTTGCATTGAAAACTAAAATGTAAATAAGGTAAGGATCCATGAATCCTACATATTTTAATATAATAATGGTAGACTTAGAGAAGGAGCTGAACAAATTCAGAAGCTCACCATAAAAATAGCGAAAAAAGGATTCAATCGATTAACATTATACCGTAATATTAGCTAAAAGTGAGGTGGAATAAAAAGGGCTTTGAGAATCTTTGAAAAATTTACAAGGAAAAGAAAACAAGGAAAAGAATGTAATTTTATGGAAAGATAACAAAATAGAAACAATTAAGAAATTGACATATTTAGAATACAGATTTAGAGGAAATAACAAGGATAAAGAAAATATAAAATTCATGGCCAAAAGAATAAACACTTTATTAGGAAGAGTGTAGACTATTGTAATAAGATGATTTAAGGAGGACTGCAGAATAAAGTACTGCTTCAGAAGTACTACTTCAGAATAAAACGTATTACTGAAATTGATTGTTGAAATTCTAGATAAAAGGTTGCAATGAAACAAAAAACAATGCAAAGAAATACATAAAATAGATCCTAAATCTAGAAATAATAAACTTCTGATGCTATAAATAAAAATAAACAAAAAAGTATGAAGATAAAATAATAAACAGTGAAAACGCAGAAATCTTAAAAGATTGCAAAATAAGAATGCAATAAAGATTAAAAGTGAAAACAAAAAGAAGAAAAAGAACAACAGAGTAAAAAGTATAAACTATTGGAACAAACGTTGTTAGATCTAATAGATTCTGGAGAGAAAACATAGAAAAGCGGTAGTAAAATGGGGAAAAATGTAAACAATAAAAACAGAACAACAACAAAAATTAGGATTAATAATCTAAAAGCCTCAAAATACGTAGTAGTTAAATACATAATTATACAAAATACGCAGTTCTGCTTGAAGGCTCGCTTAAGACACAAGGAATGTCATAAAAGTGAAAGAAAAATTAGAAACAGAGAAGAAAATGAAAGTGTAAAATTAGAAAAAAATGAGTTATAAAGACCAGAAATGCATAAATTAAACAAGATAATAAAAGTGGGCAAATGTGAAATGATATAATTGAGTAAGTAGAAAACGTATAATAAAGCAAATAGTGAGGTTAGAAAACCACGTGATAAAAGTAAGAAAAAATACGGCACGCGCGTGTAGCAAAAGAGTGGAAAAAAATTTAAGCTTCAAATAAGACAAAATGAATAAAACGAGAAATTTAAAAAAGACCAAAAACTAGAGGAATACTTGACTGATAACCAAAAATCTACTAGGAACGCCCGAAAGAAAATCTTACAAGAAGTCAGTGAACAAAAAATAAATGAAAAAAAGATATCAGAAAATGATAAAACGGAGATAACAATAAAAATGTCAGAGAAAGAGTTAAGAGAAATGAAGAAGACATGGAAAGAAAAGACAAGAATCTTTGAATAGAAACTAAGTAAATATGGAGAAAAAATTGAAAAACTAGAATCAATAATAGAAGGTTGCAAGGACAAAACAAGATTTAATAAGGAAAATGAGGTAATAAACATAGATAATGGAAAAAATATCAGAAGTATACCAGAAAAATTAGTAAAGAACAATGGGAATGGATGATGGAAGAACGAGAAACAGAAAAGAAAATGAACAACATCACAATCGTAGATTTGAATGAAGAAGAAACCTATACAAAAGAAGGTATAAATGAATGGTTGAGTGATAAATTGAGGGTAAAGGTAAATATAAAGAAAGTGTGGTCAAGAAACAGAGGTGTTCATAGATGGTGGGACGCAGAAATTGAAAACATAGAATCAAAGAATAAAATTATGTTGAAAAAAGTAGAACTCAAGGGCTCTAATTACTGTATAAACTACGACGAGACGTATAAGGAGAGAGAGATAAGAAGAATAGTAAAATTGAAATGCAGAGAACTAGAGAAGTTGGAGGCGATTGACACTATTTAAGAAAAAAAATCATCGGAGAGAAAGAACTATGGGTATATAGTGAAAAGAAGAAAAAATGGTTTAAGAAAAAAAAAGAACAGAGAGTGACAACGATATATACAAAGGCGGAGATGGATAAGGAAAAGAAGACTACGAAAAAATGGAGACAAATAAGGAAGGAAGTAACAAAATTACGCAGAAGGAAAAGGAGGCAACGCGATAAAACATGGGAAATACAATAAATAGGAATAAACGCGGGGAGAATATAAACGAAGAATAAAAATAGCAATGTGTAACGCTAAAAGAAAAAGGAACGTATAGACTTACTATATAGAAAAGAGTAAGATAAGAGTTAATAAGCAGAACAGACAAGACTCAAGAATAAAAGAGAGTATTAAATAAAAAGAGAAAAATAGGAATGAAGGAGGTTACGATGGGGTAGCATGAAGAGGAACAAAACAAATCAGCGAAAACAACATGTGAGATAAAATAATTATAGTGTAATTCAAATAAAGGCTGAAAATTTCGGTTTTAGGAGAAGAAGAACAAAATATTATACTAGATTTAAATAATAAGGTAATTTTTCTTTAAATAATCAAGAAACCTTATGTATCAATTATAGTGTAAATTAATTAAATGTTGAATAATTCTGTTTTATGAGAATGAGCTCATAATAGTTATTTTTAGGCGTAAATAATAATGTAATGTTATTTTTAAATAATTATGTAATACTTTGTAAACTAAATTTAAGAGAGAGAAAATTTGATATTATATTATAACAATTATTATTCAATAAAAGTTATAATATTATTATTATATAAACTATTCATGCGTAATTTTAAGTTGAAATAAAAAGTGTGAAAATAAAGCTTTTGAAAGTGTATGTAAGGTGAGAAGATATAAAAGAAAATGTAATGTATTATAACAATTATTATATTGTTCAATGAACATATCTATCTATCTATCTATCTATCTATCTATATATATACAAATATTTATAAATATTTGATGATTAATTTATATATATAAAGCAATTTTATTCGTGCAGTATGTAGTTAAATGCACGTTCAAAAGTTGATTTATTCTCTTTTATTTTTGTAATAAATTTATATAAGGATCATGATATGAATAAGTATCAATACCAAAAAGCGCTTTTATTTATGATTGATGTAAGTTAAATTTATATCACTAGACATTATCAAAGATTTCTATATGTAGTTTCTATATTATGGTTATACTGCTTAAATAAGGGAATAATTTTTACTAAAAAATGTAAAAATTGAACATATATAAATATGTATGTATTATTAAAAATTTAGAATTTGATAAATTATTTTTACCCTCAAAATAATATTGTGCTTATTTTTAGAGATTAGAGTTTTTTAATTCACATATTTATTATGATTAATAATTGATAGTTATAGTAGTTGCTGTTCAATTAATTTTTTAATTTATACTTTCCTTTGTATAAAATGCATTTTAATTTTTTTAAAGATAAAGAGCCTTTTTATCATCAAATTTCAAAAAATTTTAAAATATTTAATAATTGCATATTAAATACTTATATAAAACAAGCTTATTAATAAAACAAAATTTATGAGGCATTAGTATTATATTACGGATATATTTTAAGAAAATATATCAATAAATAGTTGAATATGTGTTTAAGATATAGTATTTATAATTATTTTACATTAAATAAGTAAAGTAAGACAATATAATTATGTAAATTTTATATTTTAATTTTCAGTTATTAAAATTTAAAATAACTTACTTTCTGAAGATAACGACTGCTTTATTGCTCTCCTTATTAAACACTGAAAATGAAAGAATATTATTTTTTAAATTTAATTTAAAATTTTATATAAGTTTCGTGGATGAATTGATTATTATATTTTTCAATATTATAAAAAATATACAATTATAATTATTCAAACTTATAGAAGTTATTGTAAATAAAAGTAAAATTGGAACATATTAATATTATTATAATTTTACGAAAAATTTTATCCAGATATAGGAAAAACATCTCATTTATTCAATATTTTTCCAAAATTTTTTTAAGATCGAAATATTTCATATTCTTTTTAACTTTCAATATTTATACTTCGTTTAGTATATCTTAAGTATACCTCATTTAAACTGTTTTGATTTAATTCATCTACTTTGAGTCATTCCCGTTTTGATTAATCATTACTAAACATTAGTTTTAAATTATTTATTATCGTCTTTCTGCATGATATTGAAATCATTTTAATACTATATTTATCGTTATTTTTATACAATATTAGGATATTTTTATTTTACATTGAATAATATAAAATAGAAATGTGCATAATAACTTTCGTATAATTTTTCGTATAATAATGAAAATTATATAATGTTGATATCAACAACAATATTAGTATTATTTTATTAATTTATAAATATTTATAACTTCGCACTTGAAATAGCTATAAGCAAATAAAATTTGCCTCTAGAGAGAAGCATAGATCTGTCTATCGATAGTTATCTCTTCTAGAAAGTTTATTCACCAAATTTTATACATATAGCTATTGCGTAACGAGTGCGTACTTTCATATTAAGATTATTTGATTGATCACAGATTCTATTCATTTGACACTCTATCAAGAAAACATTTAGATTTACAAGTGCCGAAAAATTGCTTGACATTCTATAAATCTTAATTAAATCTTATAAAAATCCCTGTCTATCTGACTGGAGTAGCGTTCAACATTAGTCATTTCAATATTACATATCTAACCTGTAACTTTCGGTGCTAATAATTTAATATTTGCAAGCTCTATTTCAATGGAGCAAATTTTTGTATTGGTTTATAATAATTAAAATTATAACTCTTTTAAATAAATAATATTATAAATTTAATACATAAAAAAGCAATTTTGATAACCTGATGTCTTGACTCCTTTACATATTTTAAAAATTTTCTTTGCAAATGGATAATAAAATATTTACTTGTACGAAAATTAATTCTTGAATGTCTTACCATAGATACAGAAAGTTATTTATTTATGTATTTACATAAGATTTAATTTAAAAAAATGTATATTTATTTATATAAAAGAATATATAAAAACCATTATTATCATATTATATTTACAACTTTTTATTCTTGTTTTTCTATTTCTGTTTTTTTCGTTAAAGCAATTGCTTAGTAATATATATTATTTTTCTATTAATATTCACGTAATGAACTTATATTGTTAACACAATGCAGAAAAAGATAAAATGCAAGAGATATATAGAGAGAGCTTAAAAGTAAAATCACTAATACTTTTAACGTGGATTATACCAAAAGACGATTAACGAAGAGATAAATACATAAAAAAGATACAAGAAGAAAAAAAGTAGATAATGCGAACTATAAAATGAGAGGATAAAATACGCTAATCGAAGAAACATTCGTTCGTTCTAGATCCCTCGTGCATCCACTCTAATGTGATTAGATGCTTTCTTTTCTTTGTCTTTATTTTTTCTTTCTACTGTTTGTCTCATTCTTTTTCATTCTCTCATCTTATTAAGTTGAATCGAGTATCACAAATCAATAAAAAATGTTCATATAAAAATAGAATACAGTTAATATATCAATCGTTAAATGAATCGAAATTGATGGCTCAAATAAAAAAAATGACGATTTGTTCTCTAATTACTTTTGCGTTATTGCTATATTAAAATTCAATTTTGAATTTTACATTTGATGCTACGCTTCAATGAAGTCGTCAACTATGTAGATAATTTCATTATAATTTTTTATATATAATTCTTTATTTTTTCAAATTTCAGGAAACAATTTATATTGAAATAAAAAATAATTTCTCGTTTTAAACTTGTTATTAATGATAAATTTATTACCATTATTTTAGTAATTAAACATTGTTAATATTTATATGAATAAATAATTTAAATTTATAAAATATGACTGTTAAATTTTTGACAATTTTCAATATTATTTTACTATAATTGATTAATTTTTTATAATTTCAAACAAAATAAAATTATTAAATATAGTCTATTGCACAGTATTATTAATAAAAATTGTTTCCCTAAGATTTATGTAATTACTTATAATATAATTTTATTTGATCGATTTTCAATCCGAATATATTATTAAGTAAAATTTAGTATTATATATTTATAATGAATTTATTTATAATAATTTTCAAAATAAAGATCAAAAAATTGAAAAAATATTAGAAATAAGAAAATCTAATTAGTTCTAGTTCTAAAACCAATTATTATAAGTAATTACTAAATATTATTTATAAATATTTGCATCGAAAATCGATTAAAATTATATTATAAGAAAGTTATCACCAAAATCTTAAAAAAACATATTTTTGAAAGAGCCAATAAATTATATTTAATAATTTTATTTTGTTTGAAATTATAAAAAAATTAATACTGTTTATTAACTGTTTATTATAAATTGTTGCCTATTCTTCTTTTACACATAAGTATTGGAAAATAAAAAGAACTATACGGTATAACATAAAAAAATATTGTTATCAATTTAATGTAATTTAATGTCATAAATATATTCTATTGAATGTTTTAAGCATTTATTATATAATTTTAACTTTAAATTAATTAATTCATAGAAAAAAGTTTTAATATAACTTTAATATAATGTTATTAATCTACATTCTGTGAAAATAATGCCTACGACATAAAAATGATTTAAAGAGAATATTACTTAACTAGTACAAGTACTTATAATATATTATATATTATGAGATAAGAATTTTTACTGGCGAAACATCTTATACATATATATATAATTTAAATATAGACAATAAGTATAAAATGAATAGGGTACTACGGGATACTCGAATAGGATATGATGATGTACTTAGACCAATTTGATATTTTGTCACAAATATGCTGGTTGTATATATAGAGATCAATGTTGGAATCTATCTTTATTTTGGTTCCAGCAGAAATGTCAATTAGACTTAATTTCAGTTGTACTGCGTGAGTAATGGTAGCAATGCTTCGTAGAGATTAACTAACATCTCCATAGAGAAATTGACCACAAAATTTTATAGAGGTTTAACACAAACTCCAAAAGTAACGACAACATTCAATTGAAGATGAGCTCAAAGTTCAATAGTACCAATAGTATATTTTTTTTCATTGGCGAATACACGCACAAATCATTCTATAAAAGTTGCAATTACAGACTATTTTGTCAAAGTTCTTATATATATATAATATATATATATATATATATATATATATATTATTTTCTTAAAATATTTATATTAATATTATAGAATTATAATAAAATATAATTATAAATATATTAAAAGTTAAATTAATATAAAAAATTAAAAAAATAGTTTTTCTAAAAAAAATATTATAAAACACTGATTTTATTTTTAATATATTCTTTTCATGGCTCTAAATTCGTTAATTTTGTAATTTATTAATATTTATGGGTTCATTAACTAAGGTTTCAGAGTATAATTATTTATGTTTCTTCAGGGTATCATTTTGGGCTTATTGAAGTTCTAAGGCTTATCAGGATGTCAGTTGTGCTTTCAATATTTTTTGAGTCACGTATAATAAATGAAGTAAATTATTTTTTAATTTGAAAATTATTAAATATTCATCATGATATGAAAAAAGATAATTTTTATACATATATATCTATTACATTATGAAATTTTCATTCTTTTTCCTATGATTCTGTGAATATAACTTCAATTTTATATTAGTATGATTAATATATAGCAACACTTGAATATTTTATTTAAATAATTTATTCTGTAATTCAAATTAACATGTATGAGAAAATAAAATATGAAATTATAAGATTTTGATATATTTATTGAAAGAAAATTTAAGAAAGTAATTTTAAGAAAACTGTTTTTTAGACGTAAACCGTAATTAAAGATTATGGCTAATAATGATATTCAAAATACAATTTTCGTCAAAATAAGTGGTAATTATTACAGTAAGATTAGATAATATTAAAATATTTAACAACTTTTTATTAATCTACTATATTATCTGATTGCAATATTTAAAAAAATATATAATAATATAAAATTTCATGTTTATCATATCATGCATAAAGATTTAATAAAAATATTATGAAATTAGTATTGAGGAGAGAGAGAGAGAGAGAGAGAAAGATAGTGATACAATAAAGCGTAAAGGGACGTTCGTGAGTGAACTAATTGGGTTTTCCTACTAAATCCTGTCGTATCACTAACTTATATTGACTTGGCAGAGGAAAAGTGGTTTTATTGCAAGAAGATGGAAAGCGTAAAATAAAAGACTAATAAAATCGATTATGATTTTTATGTATGAAAAAAATTCACCTACGAATAAAAAATATTGTTGTGGTTTAAATGTTTCCTTGTAATTTATTTATTTTAGATATAAATGTTTTAAATATAAATTTATTTGTATTTATTTTTAAAAATAATTTACAGCATTATATAAATGTTATAAAGTTTTTAAGTATAATCCATTAGAAATTTATTATGCATATAAATAATATTTTGATAAATTATTATAATGCTTATAAACATAGTCTCGTATATAATCAACAATAGGCAAGTGTTTTCTTTCAGGCCGGTATTATAATATAAAGAAAACTTGAAAGTAAAAAGATAGGGTATTGGTTCGTGTTCATTAAAATAAAATATTCGTTTGATAATTATTGTGATGTTTACTTTGATTTTAAAATAGTTTTATATACTTATGTATAATTGTTTACTATTATTAATATGTGTATATTTTTAAATAAATTTATTTGTTACAAATACAAATATTTATTATAAAATAGAAAAAATTCAATTACTTTAGTTTCAATTAGGTTTAAATTATTAATAAATTAGTATTAGTTTGAAAATTATAATTTTTACAATTTTATTAAGAAATATTTATATTTTTTAATTCCAAAATAAAAAAAAAACCGATGCTTCGCCTACTTGTATTTGCGAGGATAAGTTGCCAGACCGACCTTAGATAGAGATACCCTGAAATAATTAAGTCAGCAAAACTGTCAATGCTAGAATTCTTGAATTTTCATCCCTCAAATTTTATAACATCCAGCCAAGAATCAAAAGCTGCTTTGTCGATTCTTCTACCTACGCTCATTAGATAATTAAACCTACATAAACAGTCTTCCAGCTATACTTAAGAGTCATGTAGCCTTAATGGGGCGACCTGTCTACTTCACAGTGCTTTCTTTTCAATCTTTCATAATAACATTCACCGAAAATCCAGTAACCACAATTTTTCCTTCTTAATGTTATCTATAAGTGAATTTCATAGTTTTTACCAAATACTAATGGCAAATTTTTAATTCTATATTATCCTAAACCATAATATCAACAATATTTTTAGTAAATACATATATTTAAAGCACGAACTTAATTAAGAAAGAACAATATTGACATAGATCATCTTTCCTGTTTTAATTTTTTCCAATGTTAGTCAATTTATCGCAATATAAATAATCTCTGTCTACTTTGATAGATAGTATTATTATTAAAGCAATAATTTGTTTCCTTATCAATTATTCAAGATTATAAACTCTAATAATGAAATAGTGCATTGGCCTTGAAATATTCTTTTGAATATTTTGCTTTTATTTCTGAAGCGAAAATACGTATATAATATAAAACTTGCTTAAATATTTACTTCTACTTTTTTCATTTCATTGAGTTTGGAGAATTTAATACTAAGCATATATATCTAAGGTTGTTTTATTTCAAATAGAAAGCGAATAACTCTTCTCAAATTCTGTGTGTGCGATTCTTGACATATTTCTTTTATTTCTACTTTATGTACTTTTGTATATTAAGTTTTCCAACGATAGCATATCTTCATTCTTCATATACAGTATTAGATTTTTATATTATTTGTGGATGTACAACCGTATTATAAGTGCTACAAATTTTGAAGCATTTGCCATCAACGTTTTTCTATTATTTTTAAATTATTCAGTCACTAATAGTGTACATCTAAGATATCTATTAGAGAAGAATATAAATTACACTTAAATCTCCAAAAGAGTTTGATTTGTAGTGGATACATTCATTTCACATATTTTTTCTACTCCAACATAATATACTACATAATCTCTAATGTAAAAATGTATCCTTTTTCTGAGTGTTATGGTAGATTTTCTTCTCAAATAATTACTCTTGTTATAAAGACAGCTGACATTCATAAGGAGCAGTAGAATCAACACCTTTCTTCGTTTTGAATATCATTTAAAGTTGATTAAAGCAGACTAACTTTGATTTCTTGGAGTATTACTCTGAATCTCTCAAATCCTATTTTCCAGAAGGTCAAAAAATATTGAGAAAGTCTGGAATGTTAATTATTTCCTCAAAATTGCAAGAATCTTATAATTCCTTTGATCTTCAAAAGACGAACTTATATTTTAGATGAGAAAAAAATTATTTCTCTGGCCTCTTGAATCTACCTTTAGCGGCGAAGTTCAGTCTTTAAAATTTTAACTATAATACACTATTTATCCAATACAGAATTTATGAGTTTCAATTGATTTAACTTAACTAAAAAATATTTACATTTTTACTTATTAATTTTAGTAATTTGTCTAGTTCCAGACCAGTGGCTTTCTTTCATCTATAAGTAAGCACACGAAGACTAGTTCTTTGGATAAGATTACTATTGCAACTGGAATTATCCCTTTGTTCTAGTTTACAGCAGAAGTTGGCATAATGGCTTCATCTGCAAATTCTCTTCCTTACGCTTCCATCCTATGTTATATAAGTTTTCAAATATTATCTATTTGTAATAAAATTCTAGTTTTCTATAAGCAACTATTCCTATTCCTGTGTTATGTATGAATTATCTGCCATTTTTAATTACGAGCCTTTAAGATCATTCACAGCACCATATCCTAGGACATTCCTATTTGAATAAAATCTCGATATTGTTCCACCATCGGTTACAATTATAAATATGAAGATTAGCTAATTAAAAAATACTTACAAGTTGACAGGTAAAAAATGAATGACTCCCAATCTTCGTACTCTCATCTCTTTCCACCAAAATCCACTAACTAATTACTAAAAACAATTCGTCTTTAAATTTTTCTATTTAGTTCAAACGTCTTACGGATAATCAAATAACAACATTCTAGTTTCTATTTGCTTTTCTCTTTTTCTTTTTCAAACGAAAATAGAATCGACAGATTAATGTTTCTTATCCTCTTCCTTCATTATTTCTTTTTAAATAACGATATTTTATATTTTGTAAATTCAACACTATTCCTTAGTCATTTTTGGAAGATCCCCCCCCCCCTTCAATTTGAGACTTTTTGTCTTCTTTCTCTTTTTGCCATTATTTGTAGTATGAAAGAACTTGAAAAAATACTGAGAATGCCAAAACGTATACGAACATTTATTATCATTACTTTCGATTTATTTCGTATACGTATTAATTTAGAGATTGAGATTACTTAGAACGCTTAGTTCTGCTATTTAACTTACTCGGCATTATTAGAGTATTTATAAAAAATATTTATTAATTTGAGAATGTCATTCTTAATTTGCAAACAATTTGTTTAAATATTAAAATCTTTATTTTTAATATATTTTTTTATTATTCCATGTTCTTTAAAGAGACTATCCTATCCAATTTATGTTAAAATTATCAAACAGCTCTTTTAGAGATTATTTCAGAATTTTTTTTAAGCATCTTACATTATGCCATATCTTAGAATTGCATCTAGATATCGTAGAGGAGATAAAATTCTTGCAAGAAAGCAAGCTTCGATGTTCTACTTTCTTTTCTATCCTCCATTCTTCATCCACTTTTATTATTAATAAGTCCTTATAAATCCAGAAAATTGTGAAGAAATTTATCATCATTTAACTAGATAAAAATTGTAAAATAATACTCAAAACATAAGCGTACTTCACTCTTTTAAAAATTCTCAGCTTCTTGTAGGAACATTCTCATATCTACATATATAGCCTTTTATCTGTTTATTGATATTAATCTTCTTTAAATGATGACATATAAGCTACATTTGTTTTCAATAAGAATAGTTCTACGGTTTATTATTATTTGAAATAAAGGTAAGTCGATCAAACTCATCTAAAGGATGTCCGTAGATATTACTATATGCCGTCATAATAATATATCCCACGTTTTAATGGTATACCTTAAATTAGTTTTACTTTGATTTTACATTCTTATGTTTTTTAATAAGATTCAGTACTCAACTAATAAATTTTTTGAAGATAAATTTTATATAGTTTTCCTCCGCCTAGTAAATAAGTTGATTATAAATAAAGAAATCCTAGATCAACTAAAAACTTTGAATCTATTAATTTAGAGTTTACTAGATGCAAAATATGGAAAATGTATAATTCTTACTGACTATTTATCTTGATTCAACGTCTTCTGTATTAAAATCATGCTTAAATTTAATGAACGAAAAAATCTCATACAAAGCTATAAGAACAGATTATTCTATCGAAGACTGAGAATGAAGATGCAAACATCTCACAGCTCCATCTATATATTCGCATCTTATTCTATTAGTAGTAAAAATATAAATTTTAAAGATATTAAAGCATTTCTTAGCACAGATACACTCAAGAATCTAGCTCGAATCTTTAACGATAACCACATCTTATAGGGCTGGTTTAATTTTGTAATTTCTAAGTTCAAATCGCTATTTAAAATCTATTTACGATTCCATCAAATATTGAAGCTATTTCGTATCCAATATGCACGCTCTTCTTAACCTTGTTGTTAAGTGATCAGAGAATGATTAATCAATATAATATTAATTAGCGATCAGTAAAAAATATATTATCTTATGATTAAATTTGAGCTTCAATCATTCATGGTGAACATGATTCATTATACACAGAAATTTCAAATATCATTTGTAACAACAACTATTTTATAAAGGTAATCCAGTATAGTAATCCAACATAAATTAGAGTTATTAAATGTTATTTGAGAAACTAAACTGCACTCGTTTAGGAAAATTATTAAATCTTTTAGGAAATAGTACTTACATTTACCTACTTTATTCGATGACTGCAATATTCATATCACTAATAAACCAAAATCCCAAGCTTTTACGAAATATAATTATATTTAGTGCTTGTAGAAAGAAACGTAAATAACTTTAATCAAATTTGTTGAATCATTTTCAATAAAAAAACTATATGCAGAAATGAAAGTCGTAGCCGAATCTTCAAAATTTTTTAAATCTACCTTAACTTCCTTCACAACTTAATCGATACCATTGAGAATTTTCTCTCTTGTTACTTCGTCAAAATAAAAGCTGCAAAATAAAAATGATAATAGTTTTTCAGAAGTTAATCCGTAATGATAAGTGTTCTAAAAAGATCCAAACTTGTCCTATTTTTTAATAATGTATTCGTCAGTGACATCTCTAAACAAAACAAAATAATGATAATTGCCTAATATGACGATGACCCGATATCACTGTATTTAGTCCCAAAACTTTTCTAATTTTCTTTATTAATTGCCTTCAAAAATAGAGAGTCAACTTTAACCATAAATAAAATCATTGTACACAACATCAATAAAAAGGTTTCAACCGTCATATTATTTTTTTATAAATTTATTTAAATTAATTATATTCAAAACTATCTAATTTATTTACTTATTATTAGATTATACACTTGATTGAAAGGGTATTTTTTGAGTGAACAACCAAAACAACAATGTCTATTTTATTTTAGTAATATTTAATTATATTCTTATACTCACATAATAGGTATTGTTAATATCTATTTTTCTGATTTATTTCTTATTTATTATTTATAATATATCGAATTTTCAGAATTTATCAAAATTTATGTTTATTTATTTTTAATTTATAAACCATAAACATATTTAACAAATTAAATTGATACGCAAATTTAACTTAATAATAAAATGAAGGTAAATTTAATTTTTTAAATATATTCAAGATAACTTTGATTATTTTGAAAAAAACTTTTAAATAAATGATAATTACGTAAAAAAAGACTAAAACGTAAAGGTTAGATAAAAAATACGTAACGTTTATTAAAAAATGATTTTTTTGCAGTACATCTAAATTTTATTGAATATAAACTAATTTCATAACTTACTGTTTACCCACCTTGTAAATTATTAGTATTGTATTATCCTATGCGAAGTATATTTTAATATCATATTTTTACTATTTCATCAAGCTTATCGTATCATGTTTCAAGTCATCAAAATGTGTTAGTTACAACATTTATTTTAAAGTATATTTTTTATAAATTCAAAGTTATTTGAACAAATTAAATTATACATACATGATATTTTTATGAATGTATTTTCATAAAAATTAGATGTCAATTGAGTAAGTAACAATAAATATCATAATAATTTAATTTAAAAGATTTAGATTTTTGAAAAATGTAAGGCATTGATTAAAAAATATAAATATTAGAAATAAAGAATACTTCTAATTCTGCAGGGAATAATAAAAATGAGATTTTTGATTTACCAAAATAAATGTACATTTATAAATAATTCATTTAAATATAATTTTTAGGAAACAATTTTTTTAAATATTTTTATAAAATATTTTATTGAAAGTAAAAATTTCATAAGCAGTTATATTATTTATTTAAATTTTTTTGCAAGTTTTCCTATTTTTAATTTAATTTAGCTAGTTATTTAAATTTATTTGATATTTGTTTATTACTAATTAAAATTAATTTTACAAAAATAACATGATAGATGTTTTTACTCGAAAATTAAACTTGTTAATAACTAATTACTACATAATTATAAGATTTAATTTAAAAATTTAGAGAAATTACAATTATAAATTAATTAATAAATAATATGAAAAATTTTGATAACAATTATATCTATATCAAAAAGTAATATAAAATAAATTTTTGAAATAATTTTTATTATTTATATTAAAATTATAAAATAAACATTTCTGTAAAATTTATAAGATTACCTCTTACGCATATAATAGTTGGGTTATCAACAAGTTTTAAAAATGTATTCAATATCAATTTAAAATTTTTTAAATTATATATTAATTAAATTTTGTAATAGTTAATTAATAGTTTAAACAATTTAATATTATATAAATACAATAAAATATTTGCTGTAATTTATCAAAATACTTTAAATAATAAAAATCTAAAATTAAACAATCCTGGATAATATGAAATTAATGTTATAATACATTGATTAAAATCCGTTTATTGCTTCTCTTTTTTCTTCTAATCTTTGATGTTCATTATAATAAAATGTGTGTCCAAATTATAAAATAATTCTGCGAAAAATCTAAAAATAAAAAAAATTTTCTGCATATCATCTAAATAATTCTTGTTAAATTAATAGTAGATGTCTATCGAATTTCCAAAACCTGATAATTACTGCAATTAGAAAGAGCATTGAGATATCAGCTAAGCAATAAAGACTCTTGACCTGGTCTTGAAGCATCGACCACTCTTTCACACTTGTGATGCTGACATGATTTGAACAACAATCTCACAAAACTTGTATCACGATCTAGCCAATACTTCTCAGTTTGATATTAATAATTTCACGTATAAATATTCACCAGAAAAAGAAATTTCAGGAACAATGTGAATAACACATAGAAAAGCTTTTTCTACATCATATTTAAAAAATTCAATTTTTAATTTGCAACACTTTTTTTCTTCAATTTTATATAATTTTTATTGATTTATGTATGGAAATTTCAAATATTTGCCTGTTTTTAATATTATTTTTTAATTTTTTAATTTTTTTTATTATTTGTTTAATTTATTTTAATTTAAGATATGAAAAAATCTTATACTTAGCATAATTCGAGGAAAAAGAATTTTTTAAGTGTGATCATTCTTTTTTTTTAACAGTTTTATAAATAGTGTTTGTTAAGTATGTAAAATTTATAAATTTTTATATAACAATAATATTAAAATTTGAAACATTGTAAATGGAAAATTTAAAAAATATATTAAAAAACTATAGATTTTACACGGATTAAAAATTGTCCTCGGTAAACAAAAAAAAATAAATACAAAACATGTTATAATATACATTTAATATATATGTGAATTTCATGTATAAAAATATATGAAATAGGTATAGGCTACCATAATATGAATAAAGTACTTCGCAAAATTATGTGGATAATAATTTTTACTTCGTATACTATTTGTTTGTAAATATTTTTTCTTTTTTTTATTATTAAATTTGGTTAATAATTTAATATTTTTAATTAATAGTGAATAGATTTAAATATGCTTATGCATATTATGCTCATATGTATAAATAAAAATAAAGATCAAATTGTAGTATGATTAATGATCAAATAGAAGGAGCCTTAATATTTTTAGTCTGCTGTCAAATGAATCAGTAAGATAATAGATGTACATCTTGACATATAAATCAATTTTACCTTCCTTCTCGTCCATCTAATTGATTTTTTAAACAAAGTATATTGATATGTAGTAGCAAAAATTTACACATCAGTATAAAATAATTTTAACCCATATTAAAATTTCAACTACTAATTTTAAAAGTTTTTACCTTAATTCGTATTTTTTCTAATTAGATTATTTTATTTCATGTATACTTTTACTAAGTTCTTTCTCTGTTTCAAATAATTTAAAGTTTTATTTGTAGATTGACACTTTTAAAACTTTTATCATATTATATTAAGTAATATTATAATTCCTTTTTATATATTATATTATTAATATATTGTTTTTGAATATCAATAGTAATAATTTATTTATGATCCGTCATCAAAATACCTAATTATATTTAAATTCTTTCATTTATTGATTTTTTATTTGTTTCCATTTCTTTTTCTGATATTCATTACTAAATATTGTATGTTATTATAATTTTATTATATACTATTAATTTATATAACACTGTATTTAATGTTTCTCTCATGTTTTTTCATTTATCTTTCTTCTTTGTAATTATTGTTTTCATCTGTAATTATATGTAAATTAAGTTGTTTAAAAACTATCTATTACCATGTCATTGAGGGATCCTTTCAATTTTTATAAATTTTATTATCAATTTTAATAACATTATCTTTGTTCTTATGATCATACATTATAATTTAACTTCACATAAATATATTTCATAAAGTAGTTTTGTTAATGTCAAAATTATTATAGCGTACATTTTATTTTTCATATTTTTCGTAAATTGAGATTTATTTCATTACTAAACAACGAAAAATATTTATTCATAATTAAAATTCGTTAATATGTAATTTTTTCGTAAAAAAGCACCAATTAGTAGTTACATTTCAGTTCAGTAAAATATTTTTACTTTTTTAAAAAAAAAGTATTAACGATATCTAAAATTTAAGTAAAATATTTATTATTTAATAATAAATCATATATAAAAAACTACAATTATTAAGAAATATGTAATTATCAATAATAAAATATCTAAACGGAGAAATATAATGCAATGTTTAGATCATTGACCTTTTTTATATTTATTTTAATATTATTTTAACATTTTAATACGTATCATTTAATTATAGTAAATTTGTTTGTTATAAATTTTTTCAATAGTACATATTTTTCATAATTAGATTATTGCAGCTTCAATTTATAAAATTATATTTATATAAATATTCATTCTTTTCTTTAAATATCATCTAAATAATACTTAAAATTATAAATTTCCTTAAATAATCAATTTTTATTAGTAACTATACCCATAGTAATGTGCTTATAGTTAAAAAATAATATATACGAAATTAGTTATTTATATATTACTAATTTTATATGCGAATACTAAATTTAGCGGTGTTATAAATTTATTTTGAAAAGGAAGGTTACTAATTAGTCAATGTATAGTTATTATTAATTAGTCAATTGATATAGTTCTGTTTTCTTTTTTTTTTTATATAATATGTGTTTAATATTTTAGAAATATCTATTTCGAGAAAAATAAAAAAAAATTATACAATAATAACTCAAATTTCATGGAAAATAATGCAAATTAACTTAATCGATATATTCATTTTTAATTTATGTAAGATTTATATAATTTATATAGATTTAATGTGCGATGGATAATTTTTCTAACTTTTATTCCATCTCATAGAATTATTCTAAAGATATTGCTTGACACTAACTTACTGCTCAAGCTGGCGTTATGAATTTCAATTTCAACAGAATTCCAAATATAGATTACAGAAAAGACCCATTACTCATTAAGATTAAAAAGATGTTGTTTTCAGAAATTTCTATTAAAAATGTAATTAAGTATAGCAACAAGTGAGAGTTCATACTTTAGACAGAAAAAAACATTTTCTACTTCGAAAAATCACCGTTATAAAACCAATTATATTATTCCACACTTTCAGAAAAATAACAGAATTTAGATCTGAATAAACTAATACATAAATATAATTAGAAATATAAAGCTCGTCAATTGATATTGAACATACGAAATATGGAACATTTAATAGTTTGAAGAGTACAAAAAAAAGGACAGACTCAATAACAATAAGAAAACATGAAGACAGAGAGGGAAACACATATAAAGTAGACAAATAAAGATATAATCAAACTTTTTAATTATTTTCAGCATAAATGGAATATTTGTAAATAAATGAAATATTTGACGTGTACTACATAAATTTCTCTTGCATTCCTTTTACTTTTTTTTCACTGAATGATTTTTAAGAATTTATACTAGACGTTTATTTAGAATTTTTAATTCTGCTAGATTTTATATAATTCCGCTATTTACATGTTATTTATTTCTTTCTTGAATATGTAAATTATTTAAAAAAGTAATTCAAAAAATGGTGATTGTTTAATAAAATATAGTTGATAAGGTTGAGCATTAGTGAAGAAGACACCAAGATAATAGTTCTAATTACTAAAAAATTCATTAAAATTGGTTATGGAGATGTATTTAATAAATTAATCCGTTCAGCTATCCGTTATGTCTAGTATGGTTTAAGGAATCCTCATGTTTTTTACCTCTGTCCTCTCCATTTCCTTCCTGTTATTTTTCCCACCTAGGGTTTCGGACAGCTTCTTTTCCTGGTCGCACCCTAGTTTTCGACTACTCGAACAGTATTTAACTTTACGCTCTTACTTATATACCTCACTCGTGTTTTCACCAGTCCCCTGTTAGACAACTTCGTGGGTGTAGGCAGGCCTGTCTCCCTTTCCCCGCCCTTGAACTCGTGCGCTCCCCAGCCGCCGTTTATCTATCACTGTTTTTCTCTCCTACTCACTACCCTACCTCCATCGAATTGCCTCTAACCAGTCTCCGTAACATCATCAGCGTTTAGTTCCTACACCGGTGTGCCTGTGGTACAAGAAGCCCATTTGTCCCCCGTCCCGCGTCTTCCGTTTATTCTTTCTTCCCCATTCTCACGCCTTCTGCATAACCGTTTTCTCGCGATTCGTTGGTACTTCCTCTTTTTCACCTCTCTGGCCTGCGACCCCTATTCCAGCAGCACAAGACACCCTACTATTTCGTCTTTACTCGCGTCGTCAGACATTATATAGCCTGCCGTTCTGTGGCAAGCATAACCCCCTTCCTAATCTCGATCCTAGTTATTGTTGCCTGTTAACCCTTTTGTGTTCTTAACTCTGTTGGCTCGCCCTTCATTTCATTCAGCATATTATGTGCCGTAATTACGCACCCCCGTACTTACCACCTATTCTTTCACTTTCTCAAGCCCATGCCTCGCCCCCACTTGTTCCGCGATACTAACGAGTTCCTGCCCAATGCAACTATTCATTTAACCATAACATTAGTACATCGACTGCCCCTCCTACGCCTTTATACCACGCCGCCCCCCCCGTGACCTTCCTGCCACGTGCTGCTTTCCCTTTTCCAGCCTGTTTTAGAGGAGTGTTTTTTTTTTTTTTTATTTTTTTTTATATTGTTTTTTCTCGCTGAACTGTCCCTGTGCACTGGGCACCAGATATCGGCACTACGCAAATTCACCCCCCATTCTCTTCCCTTGGTTCATGTTCCTCCCCAGCCTATTGCCA
The DNA here is from genome assembly GCA_018907185.1 of Platyscapa corneri. Classification (NCBI taxonomy): domain Eukaryota; kingdom Metazoa; phylum Arthropoda; class Insecta; order Hymenoptera; family Agaonidae; genus Platyscapa; species Platyscapa corneri. The sequence goes on from JACCHW010000166.1 coordinate 76,019, forward strand.
TCTCCTCCATCGGTGTCACGAGGTTCCCGCTTTCCCATTTTCCCACTTTCCCGCTATCATATTACCTCGCCCTCAATTTTCCGCTTCAAGAAAGTCACACGTCGGTAATATAATTTATCAAAACTGCAATTAAGAATTTATTTGAAATTTAACTTAAATAAAACAAGATATAATAATATTCGTATATTAATATTATTTTATATAAATATTTATATTAAACAGCATTTTAAGTATAACTAAAAATATATCATTTAATAATATTAAATAAATAATTTCTGAAGTAAATAAATTAAATAATGAAGATAATTAGATAAAGTAAACGTTAGATAATATTTTAAATAAAAAATTATGTATTTAAAATTTTATTTTTTAATTTATTGATTTTTTAAGAAGTTAATCAATATATATTTGTCTATAATATTACAAGTAGCATATATTTAACTGAATATATTTAAAACCTGAAATAAAACACTCAGGTCTTAAGAAAATTGTCATACAATTTTGTTTATGATTTTATTTTATTTTTTTAATGTATCTTTAAAATTTTTAAGTATAGAATAATTATATTTTACTTAATATACGTAACTAAATAAGTTTTAATTTTTTTATGGACAATGACTTTAAATTGAACTATATATTTGAAAATCTATAGCATGTAATCAAATTAATGTTCTATATATAATTATAATATAATGAAACAGTTTATAAATAAAGATTAAATAAGGACTATAACTAGTAACACTGACAATATTCAATTTTTTTATTTCATTCGTTAGTTTACTAAATTATTGAATTGAGATGAAAAAAACATCCATTTTTCGCAAATACCTTCGAAAAATGCTATTTTATTTATTAGTGCAACAAATAAATTCACGTGTGCATGTTCATTAATTAACTTTGAATTCGAGAAAAAACATTACTTTATTTTCGATGCATAATATACCTCAAAACTTGAGGTTCAGTTACAAATCCGTGCTCTATAGACAATAAAAATAGACAAGATATTTTTTTATATATATCCGATAAAAAACTTAATCTTTCATAATTTAACAATTATTTTAGAAAAGATACAGTGATGCAGCCTTTTTCTAAATTTTAAATTGTTTACTAAAATTGTTTTATCTATAAATAATTAATTTAATTTAATCAATACATGGTTATCGCTATTTTTGCAATTTGTTGAAAATCTCATTAAATAAATTAGATTTTCTACTCTCATGTTACTTAATAATTTTTGTACAATAGTGTATTAAAACAAAATTATTTGACAATGAATTTAATATAATCACTTAAATGTATTATACACGTGTATTTGTAATGAGCATAAAAATAAGTTTCTGCTTTTTTCTGAAATAAAATTGAATCTAATAAAAGAAAGAAACATTCATTGTTGTATAAAGGATATCAAACTTTATTCTAAAACAAAACTATTTATTTATTCCTTTATTATTCATTAGATATTTTTTCTAAATGTTTAATATAATTTTTATCGAATCAATATATTCTTGGTTAATTTATAAATTTATAAACTGAATTATAGAATAAAACAATTAATTTCAAAAAATTTAATATCGTGAAAAAAAAATAATTTGCATTTGGTGTTGGAATTTTGAGAATTTAGTAGTACGGTCACACAGTTTGGAATTTTTTAGATACTATCACGTGCAAATGACGTAGAAATAAGTCTTTCAGGCGCGTCAGTCTGGCGCGCCAGGTTGACTACGGTGGACTTACAGAGGGTAAGAGCTCGGCATAACCCGAAATTGTATTCATCTAAATCAAAGAGTTAAAATTAAGAGCATATGAGTTTAACCTCTTTAAACATCAATTAATTAACAATTGTGTTTTCAAATATCCTGTAGAATCTAGAGAATATTAATTATTAGTGCCGATGGTATCAGTTCCTTTTGTCGTTAAAGTTTAAAGCTAAGTCCTTCGTTTTGCTCATCAGATTTTATTGCTTCGTCAATAGATCAAGTTAAAAAGTTATTTGTATTCACACGATGGTTTTATCTTACTGTATGTACGCTTCCTGCAGTTTTGTACAAATACGGATTGTGTTAAAATTTACCGATGGATCAGAATGTTCATATTGATGATATTACCTATAATTTTTAGTTTAGTAGTTTAATTAGTTTAATTAGTTTCTATAATGAAGTATGTGTATTATTGGAAAATAATAGGTTGACTTTTTGCAACAGTATTTTCTTTAGTGTAAGTATTCAGTATAACTGAATATTATCTAAACAACATGATTATTTTTAATATTTTAACTTTTTTACTAAATTTTTTTACTGTATCGGAACTTACAGAAGATAATTTAATGAAAAAATGAAATATGAAAAGGAACAAAGGAAAACTAAAATTCTGGGAACACATATCAACCATAACATAAAAGGCGTCAATGCCTACTGTAGTATTCTAGTATAGTAGTCTATACACTACTTAATATATGCTTCCAGGTTTTGCGTTTTCCTTTGTTCTTTTCTATCTTTAATTTTTTTTCCCAGAATTTTCATTATGTTATCTTAATTTGCTTTCTTTCTCTCTGTGCACATGATTATACTACACTAGGAATTGTTATCATTAACTTAATTTAAAATCACATTAACTCTTAGATCGTGTATTCTGTTGTCCGAAATTTGTAAGAGATTTTGATAGCCTTTTCAGAATTCTTTTCCCGCTTTTTCCTTTCCCTGTTTACATAACTTCTTTCCTTTTCCATTAATCAATACTGCATGTTGGGGTAAAAGCTAGCAGATCAGGAAGCTTCGTCAAGATCTTATACGCGATATATTTATTAAGTACCAGCAAACAATATTTATAATTTTTACAAAGCAATATTTAGTATCAATACAGATCTAAATAAAATTGAGAATATAAAATGTATTTTTCTTCATGTTTACTTTTTTAAATATTATTTAAGAAATAAAATTAATCTAAGAATTTTTGATAAAAAATAATAACTTTATACTTTGTTAATAAAAATGCTGATAATAAAAATTATGCATAAATGATTCCATAATAACATTAAATTAGTTCTGATTTACCTGAAATTAAAATTTAAAGGATTTTTAAATCATGATTCTTATTGGAAAGTTAAATTTACTTCATCTCATTTATTTTTCAATTAAAATTTGAAAAAATTTTATCATTAAATTAAAATACAAAAAATAATTTTAGTTAACATATCATTAAAATTTTAATCGATGCGTAATTGATAAATAATAATAGATAATTGATAAAAGAGTAAGACTAAATCTTCCACAATTAGTTATTAAACCTCTATTATATATTAAACTTATGGAATTAGTGGAAAAAATCAGATGTATTAAAGCTCATTGAATGTCTGATATTTTTCTCGATTAAATTTTTCGTTTTAAACTCTTATATCTTTTTAACGAGCAACTATCAGAAGAACAATATAAATATAGAGTTTTATATTAACATTGTCCTTCCTCTAGAATTAAAACAATCCTTTTATCAAATGATTTTTAATTTATTTAGTATATTTTATTAATAATTACTCCAATAATAAAATTATGATAAACAGATACTTTAATAATTCGTTACAATTTAATGTGATAGAATATGTACATAAATTCATATTTGCGTTGATGAAATGTTCAAGTAGATACTAAAATGTTGTGCTTTACATAATATATGTTAATCATTATCTAATCATATTTAAGATTTCAATTATAATTCCGCATTACATAATTTTAAATAATATATTCCAAATTAAAATTAAGTAATAATGTAAGAAATGAAAAAACAAATGTAAATCAAAATTTGATAAAAGTTTATCTTTATGAATAGCCCGAAGCATGTATTCTGAATAAAGTTGAAAAAAAAACAGAAAAAATTTTTATAATTACTTCTAAAGATATCAAAAGATGAATAAAAAAAGAAGAACGTCATAAACACATAAAAAATTTCATTAATCTAATCTTTTAGCTTTTCAAATAAATTTAAGATTGATATTTTACTTATGTAGATTAAATTAAGAACTAAATTTTTGAACATTTTTAGAAAATAAGAAATTAGGATATTTTTTATTACATAAAATCTACGTACAAACATATACATTTTAGATATTTTTTTAAAAATTCATCTTCAATATATTTTGACTGAATTATAATTTATAAAAATTTATATATATATATATATACACATATGTAGATAAATTTTAGATAAAAGTTCGTGTGATATTCGTTGTATTAAACGCTTATTTCAAATTTATACGGAATAAATTATATGGAATAATATTACAATTGAAATGAACGTAACAAACTTTATTTTTATTTTCAGATATTTAAATTAGAGTGGTATTTCATCAGTAACTATATAATAATTCAAATTCGTATTAATAATTATTTAATACTAATATCAAATGAAAAATAAGCAACATAATGTAATAAAAAGAATCATATCGCTGAAATTTAAATAAACTTTGCAAACTGTAAAATGTTATTATAATTTTATTTATAAGGACATTTAATGTATTAACCAAAAATTAATTGGTTCTAATAATTAACTGATACCAATTTCCAACACAGAATTAGTATTTGTATATACTTATTTTTTTGCCATAAACTATATATTAATTAATCATATCTGCAAATGATGTTAAATACCAAAGCACATATTAAAAATGTTCACGAGCAGTTTTATATATCCATAATCACTCATTTATAAGCGTATCTAAACTATAGCAATCATTGCATGCATACAAATTTTATATCCATTCATATATATTCATATACATAATTGTGGAAAATGATCAAATATATAGTAATATTAACAGTTTAACAGTGAATAAATAATAACGGTAAAATTGATGATTAATTAACAAATTTCTGTTCTTTATTTCGATAATTTATTTAAAAGAATAATTATTTTTTAATAAATTAATTTCATTTCAAACACAGTTTCTTCATGTAATTTTAAAATTAATTTTTCAAATAAACGATGATATTGACCTGTACTTCTAATGATTCGTTCTGGTATCAATTATATATTATAACCATTGTTAATGGGTTGCGTTACACGAAACAAAATCGCTATAACACAAATAATTCTGCATACATTAACAAAATAATTTAATAATTAAAAATACAAATAAATTATATATTGATTTATAACTTCATAAATATTGTATGAAAATTTTTAATTTTTAAAATGTCACTATGTCTAATTGTTTTCTAATAAACAATATAAACATAAAGATTTATTTCAATCTTATTTGTAGGATTTTATTAAGTAATTTTTACACAGTTCTTAAGATTGCAATTTTAATAAAGTGCATTTTATAATTAATAAATATTGTTAGTTTTCATTTTCATTTTGAAATGTTGTTTCGTCTCACACTTCATTACATAAAGAGCCTTGAAATATCGAACACATGGAAAGTTTGGGTCAATATTTTAAACATTTAATTTAACAAGTATTTAGTATCTTGTATATTTTTTTTATATATATGTTAAAACACATGTATCTGCTTATTAACAAATACTATATATTGAAGGAATATGAAGTTTATAGATCTCTATGCGATTAGTGCTATTATTATATGACTTTTATGATGTGAAAAGAAAAGAGTCTGATTGAATAAAGAAACTAATCCGTAGGATTAAAATAGTTACATAGAAACTCACTAATTTTTCAGGAATTATTTTTTAGAACTTTGCAGACATTAATTCGGTCTGCGCCCGAAAAGTCGCGGACATGAAGATTTATTATTGACGGGATCAACGTTAACTCAACATGCGCTAAAACAGTTAACAGCGAAGTTATTGTTGAATAACCATGTGTCAAGCAGTCAATAGAAAAGAAAACCTTTAAAAACCCGGCGCAACTGAGAACAACCGGATTTTATATTCCGACAGCCGCAACCGAGCAAAGAACATTTTCCCTGTAGTGCTGCAAAACTTCTTGTAAAATATTCGCGAAGTGTCGAAATCGAATTATAAAGAATCATCAAAAAACCATTAGCTCGTTTATTCTCAGTACACCTAAATCTACCCCTGATTACCGCGATCCGCAACTAACACTTATTATAATATTATATAATACTTTAGGGCTGCAATTAAAATCTTATCATTTATAATGTCTTGACTTTGAATAATAATTTTTTTAATTTGGTAAACTTCATTTTGACTGCCTCTTAATAGTTATATGTCGTATTTTAATTATATTGGTTTCAATATTAATTCGAACATATTTATCTATTTGGTAGTGGAATCCATTTCTAATATTTTAAAGAATACTATTATTTATATTACAATACATTTATATATTTATTTATTATTCGTATATTATACACTTGAATTTATATATCTAATAACGTTTTAAACATTAATAAATTTGTAGTTCGATTAAGATCGTAGAAAAATTACTACCAAAAAGAAGAAGAAAATAAAAATAGATTGAGTGGAAATAATAATGTATCATATTACTTTATTTAGAATACATAATTATATGATTTATATCATAAAAACTGTTTGTATAATTAAAAAAACTTGATAAATATTATATTCTGCACAATATTATTAAATATTGAAGTTTCATTCTCGTTAATTATTTTGACTCGTATGTTTTAAATATTTAAAAACATCAATAGTTACTCCTCAATCAATTATATTATTATTATTATACACAAATACATATTATTACACTTACCTCACTAAAGTAAAAACTCTATAATATAATTAAAAATTACAAATGTTATTATCAAACATGGAAAATTGAAATTAATGATTAAAATAAAAGATTAATGAAGACCAAAAAAGGGAAACTACAAGTTAGAACAGTTAGAAGTGCTGGAACCGAAATCATACCGAATGATATTCGTTTCGATATTTCCCGTCATCGCGTTACTTTGAAGTTATGTTTATATCTGCTTCTGTTGTTTTCTCTATGAATTTCTTCACTTTTATTATACTACACTTTCCTTCAGTTTCTCTGCTTATTTATATATCTCAATTTTATGAATTTTAAAATTGAATCGACAATTTCGAGCACTTTATTATTTACATCATCAAGATGCAAGGTCGAGATATAATAAATCTTTCAAAGCTCAATTTGGAAAAGTAAGTCGGATTTATAATTTAACAAGATACAAAAATAAGTAGTCTTAAGTAGTCGAAGAACTTTATTTTAGAAGTCCAAAAACAAAGGAAGATGGAAGAGGAAATTAGTCACCAATTTTTTTTATCTTCTTCAATTTTACAGAACCTGTATCACACTATGCATTTTCTTTTTCTCCTTTTTTCACATAAATATGCGATAGGCTTATTACTTTATTATATTTTTTCATATCTTAGTGTTTTTTTATAATCTTTTCAAATTTGTTTATTAAATAACTTAATTATTCAATTAAGCCTTTTATTTTTTACGTAAAATTTTTATGTAAAATGTAAAGTTAGGCTATTTTCGTATTTGAATTCGTTAACATCTATTAAAGAAAAGCATAATTTAGACTAAAGATGTTTGTTTCTTAAATTTTTATTAGATTATACATATATTTTATAATAAAAATGCATATCTATTTTATTTTTTAAATGTTAATAAATTTATTTGAAATATAAGTATCAATAATTGAAATTTTAATGCTAGTTTTAAAAAAGAATTAAAAACTTGAAAAAACTAGTTTTTCAATCATTAGATTTATAACTAGTAATATAAATATAACTATATATAATATTATTTATTTATTATTATAAATACAGTAAAAATTTATTTACAATAATTCAAACACATAAATGTACAAACATATCTTATTTTCTGTTTTCCTATTTCATTCTTAACGTTTTATGCTTTGCTAAATTTTGTACTACAACTTTTCAGTGTGAATAAACATATTTATGTTATTAAGTATTATATTTTTTAGAAGTTATTAGAAGTTTTTAGAAGTTATTAAATATTAAGTACATATGTTATCACCTCAAAAATGAAACTGATACCGCAATTACATGTTTTTAATCTCCTAGTATGTGGATATAACGTTAATGACATATGCTACACTTTCGGAATGGTTTTATTAGAGAATGATTCAGTAATTTATAATGTATAAAATATTTTGTACAAAAAATTAGTTTTTTTTATTAATCTACCTGTGCATCCATCCTTTGGCGATGAAGCAAACAAGTCATTAAAATTATTATTAAGTTATATATATATATATAATTTATATGTATAAATCCAAATTAATTATTGGTAACTTATTTCATAAAAAGTAACTCTAAAGAACAACACAATGGAAATATAAATAAGACGTAAAGAAAAATGTAAATATTAAATATATAATATATTTTAAACAAATACACGAGGATTGGTAATTTTTTAATAGTAAAAAAATGTATTTAACTAGATATTAAATGAGCTAAGTCAGTAAAATGAATTCTAATAAAAAAGGTAATTGATTTTTAATTGATGGAATTCATCGTCAAACATCATATACGTAATTCACAGTTCTTGGCATGTCATTATATACATAAACTATCAGTTTAACTTCAAAACAAACGTAACTATTTTAAGGTGAACTGGTGGTTTTTATTCTTTAGACCTTACATACTATAGAAATACTTGTGATATTAAAGTACAGTCAAACAACTATGTTTAAAAAATTTTATTAAAAAATTATGTTTAAAAAAGTTTAATACAGATTATTTTTCTAAATAAAACTCGAAGAAATTATCAAAATAATATGAAATCATATATTAGACATGATATTTCCTATATAATTTAATATAATTACATAATTTTTATCGAATAATTATATATAAAAACAAATTTAATCAAGACTTTCATGATTAATGAGTATGATGATCCGAGTCAAATATAATAAATTAATATTCTAGAAATTAAAAAATAAATTTAAAAAGATATGTTAATAACTACTTTAAAATAATTACTTTATTATTAAATTTACTATTATCTTAAATACTACTGGTATTCTTTAAATTTTTATGTTTTTTTTAAGAAAATTTAATATAAAGAAAAATAATTTATTTTCATAAATTTTCTTGAACTTTTTTATATTTGTTATGAAAGAATCTTTATATAAATTTATGAAGAAACCATTATTTAATGTTAATCTGAAGTATTAAAATATCTTTTAGTTAATTAATTTATTTTTTTTTTAACTTCTTTATTTACTTTATCCCAAATTTTTTTGATTTATTAAATCATATGAGAATAAATTATTAATAAAACATATTAATAACAAATAAAAGTTTTTTATCCAGTATTTTAAATTTTATAACTACTAAAAAGTATGAGTTTTCTAATGATTTGAAAGTATTTTAGCATGAAAATTACACATATCTGTTATAAAGTTGAAAATTTTAATTGAAAATATTATCTTTTTTTTTAATTTTTAAATTAATTTTAATAAAGAAATCAGAATATTGAATAAGCCTTCTAAAGTATTAAAAAAAAGAATAATTAATAATGGCTTTTGATCATATATAAAATTTTGTTAATTTATTAACAAAAAATGTTTATTTCTGGATCTGTCTTTTGCATAAGAAATTATTTAAATTTTTATAATTTTTTAAACCATTTTTAGATAGTATGATTAGTAGTATTCGTCTTAAAGTAAAGATAACAGAAAGAATAAATTTTTAATTTATAATTGTAATTCAACTATTTAATAGCAGAGAATTGACATAACATCTTTACATAATGGAGAATACTGAAAAGTAAGAAAAGCTGAAAATGAAAATTGGTGGGACGAAGAATGTTGAGTAAGAAACAGATGATGTGAAAATAAAAAAGATGGAAAAAGTTGGTAAGATAAGAAGAAAATTAAAGAAGAGGAAATACGATAATATAATGAAGAGCAAAAAAAGAAAAATCATATAAAGAGAAATCCAAAAAGTCGTTAATGACAGACAGAAAAAAACCTTTTAAAGGCTAGTGAACAAAAAAAACAGGAGGAAAAGCAGACGAAAGATAAATAGCAGGGTCAAAATGAGACAATGAAAATGTTATTTTGAAAGAATATATGGGAGAAAATCGACAGAGGTAGAAGAGGAAGGAGAAATAAAGAGAAAGAGAGGAAACAGAAATGATAGGAAATATGAGAATGAAATACGTACAGAAGATAATAATCAAGATGAAACTAAAGAAGAACGCCAAAAAAGATAAAGTAGTTAATGAAATTTACAATTATGGGGAAAATAGTGGTAAAGAAAATGTCAATAACAATAAGTGAAATGATAAAAAAAAGAAAAAATGCCGAAGGAGTGAAAAAGTGCAATAACTGTACCGATTTTCAAAAAAACAGAAAATTATAGAAAACTACAGATCGATAACACTTTTTAATACAAGATACAAAATTTGTACTGCAATCATAAAAAATTAGAATAGAATAAAAACTGGAAGGAAATACAAGGAATAACGAAACTCAATCATATTTATAAAAAAGGTACGATGCAATCCACACATTGAAAATGGCAAAAAAAATAGTTAAAAAAAAGAGAGCAATATTTGTTTGCTTAACAATGTGAAAGCATTCGATAAACCAGATAAAGAGAAAATTTGAAATAACATGAAAAAAAACTTGAATAAAAATATATTAATTAACTAGACAAATAAAAATTATAGATATTTAAAATAGAATAGAGAGAAGATAATAGCTTGCAATTGAAAACTAAAAGGTAAATAAGGTAAGGATCCATGAATCTACATATTTTAATATAAGAATGGTAGACCTAGAGAAGGAGCTGACAAATTCAGAAGCTCACCATAAAAATAGCGAAGAAAGGATTCAATCGATTAACATTATACCGTATATTAGCAAAAGTGAGGTGAATAAAAAGGGCTTTGATAAATCTTTGAAAAATTTACAAGGAAAAGAAAACAAGGAAAAGAATGTAATTTTATGGAAAGATAACAAAATAGAAACAATTAAGAAATTGACATATTTAGAATACAGATTTAGAGGAAATAACAAGGATAAAGAAAATATAAAATTCATGGCCAAAAGAATAAACACTTTATTAGGAAGAGTGTAGACTATTGTAATAAGATGATTTAAGGAGGACTGCAGAATAAAGTACTGCTTCAGAAGTACTACTTCAGAATAAAACGTATTACTGAAATTGATTGTTGAAATTTCTAGATAAAAAGGTTGCAAGGAAACAAAAACAATGCAAAAGAAATACATAAAATAGATCCTAAATCTAGAAATAATAAACTTCTGATGCTATAAATAAAAATAAACAAAAAAGTATGAAGATAAAATAATAAACAGTGAAAACGCAGAAATCTTAAAAGATTGCAAAATAAGAATGCAATAAAGATTAAAAGTGAAAACAAAAAGAAGAAAAAGAACAACAGAGTAAAAAGTATAAACTATTGGAACAAACGTTGTTAGATCTAATAGATTCTGGAGAGAAAACATAGAAAAGCGGTAGTAAAATGGGGAAAAATGTAAACAATAAAAACAGACAACACAAAAAATTATGGTAATAATCTAAAAGAGCGCAAAAATACGTAGTAGTTAAATACATAAGTATACAAAATACGTCAGTTCTGCTTGAAGCTCGCTTAAGACACAAGGAATGTCATAAGTGAAAGAAAAATTAGAAACGAGAAGAAAATGAAAGTGTAAAATTAGAAAAAAAATGAGTTAATAAAGACCAGAAAATGCAGTAAATTAAACAAGATATAAAAGTGGGCAAATGTGAAATGATATAATGAGTAAGTAGAAAAACGTATAATAAAGCAAATAGTGAGGTAGAAAAAAAAACCACGTGATAAAAGTTAGAAAAATACTCGGCACGCGCGTGTAGCCAAAGAGTGGCCAAAAATTTAAGCTTCAAATAAGACAAAATGAATAAAAACGAGAAATTTAAAAAAGACCAAAACTAGAGGAATACTTGACTGATAACCAAATCTACTAGGAACGCCCGAAAGAAAATCTTACAAGAAGTCAGTGAACAAAAAATAAATGAAAAAAGATATCAGAAAATTATAAACAGGAGATAACAATAAAAATGTCAGAGAAGAGTTAAGAGAAATGAAGAAGACATGGAAAGAAAAGACAAGAATCTTTGAATAGAAACTAAGTAAATATGGAGAAAAAATTGAAAAACTAGAATCAATAATAGAAGGTTGCAAGGACAAAACAAGATTTAATAAGGAAAATGAGGTAATAAACATAGATAATGGAAAAAATATCAGAAGTATACCAGAAAAATTAGTAAAGAACAATGGGAATGGATGATGGAAGAACGAGAAACAGAAAAGAAAATGAACAACATCACAATCGTAGATTTGAATGAAGAAGAAACCTATACAAAAGGAGGTATAAATGAATGGTTGAGTGATAAATTGAGGGTAAAGGTAAATATAAAGAAAGTGTGGTCAAGAAACAGAGGTGTTCATAGATGGTGGGACGCAGAAATTGAAAACATAGAATCAAAGAATAAAATTATGTTGAAAAAAGTAGAACTCAAGGGCTCTAATTACTGTATAAACTACGACGAGACGTATAAGGAGAGAGAGATAAGAAGAATAGTAAAATTGAAATGCAGAGAACTAGAGAAGTTGGAGGCGATTGACACTATTTAAGAAAAAAAAATCAATCGGAGAGAAAGAACTATGGGTATATAGTGAAAAGAAGAAAAAAATGGTTTAAGAAAAAAAAGAACAGAGAGTGACAACGATTATATACAAAGGCGGAGATGGATAAGGAAAAGACGACTACGAAAAAATGAGACAAATAAGGAAGGAAGTAAACAAAATTACGCAGAGGAAAAGGAGGCAACGCGATAAAACATGGGAAATACAGTAAATAGGAATAAACGCGGGGAGAATATAAACGAAGAATAAAAATAGCAATGTGTAACGCTAAAAGAAAAAGGAACGTATAGACTTACTATATAGAAAAGAGTAAGATAAAGTTAATAAGCAAACAGACAAGACTCAAGAATAAAAGAGAGTATTAAATAAAAAGAGAAAAATAGGAATGAAGGAGGTTACGATGGGGTAGCATGAAGAGGAACAAAACAAATCAGCGAAAACAACATGTGAGATAAAATAATTATAGTGTAATTCAAATAAAGGCTGAAAATTTCGGTTTTAGGAGAAGAAGAACAAAATATTATCTAGATTTAAATAATAAGGTAATTTTTCTTTAAATAATCAAGAACCTTATGTATCAATTATAGTGTAAATTAATTAAATGTTGAATAATTCTGTTTTATGAGAATGAGCTCATAATGGTTATTTTTAGGCGTAAATAATAATGTAATGTTATTTTAAATAATTATGTAATTACTTTGTAAACTAAATTTAAGAGAGAGAAAATTTGATATTATATTATAACAATTATTATTCAATAAAAGTTATAATATTATTATTATAGTAAACTATTCATGCGTAATTTTAAGTTGAAATAAAAAGTGTGAAAATAAAGCTTTTGAAAGTGTATGTAAGGTGAGAAGATATAAAAGAAAATGTAATGTATATAACATTATCTATTGTTCAATGAACATATCTATCTATCTATCTATCTACTATCTATATATATACAAATATTTATAAATATTTGATGATTAATTATATATATAAAGCAATTTTATTCGTGCAGTATGTAGTTAATGCACGTTCAAAAGTTGATTTATTCTCTTTTATTTTTGTAATAAATTTATATAAGGATCATGATATGAATAAGTATCAATACCAAAAAGCGCTTTTATTTATGATTGATGTAAGTTAAATTTATATCACTAGACATTATCAAAGATTTCTATATGTAGTTTCTATATTATGGTTATACTGCTTAAATAAGGGAATAATTTTTACTAAAAAATGTAAAAATTGAACATATATAAATATGTATGTATTATTAAAAATTTAGAATTTGATAAATTATTTTTACCCTCAAAATAATATTGTGCTTATTTTTAGAGATTAGAGTTTTTTAATTCACATATTTATTATGATTAATAATTGATAGTTATAGTAGTTGCTGTTCAATTAATTTTTTAATTTATACTTTCCTTTGTATAAAATGCATTTTATTTTTTTTAAAGATAAAGAGCCTTTTTATCATCAAATTTCAAAAAAATTTTAAATATATTTAATAATTGCATATTAAATACTTATATAAAACAAGCTTATTAATAAAAACAAAATTTATGATGCATTAGTATTTATATTACGGATATATTTTAAGAAAATATATCAATAAATAGTTGAATATGTGTTTAAGATATAGTATTTATAATTATTTTACATTAAATAAGTAAAGTAAGACAATATAATTAATTTAAATTTATATTTTAATTTTTCAGTTATTAAAATTTAAAAATAACTTACTTTCTGAAGATAACGACTGCTTTATTGCTCTCCTTATTAAACACTGAAAATGAAAGAATATTATTTTTTAAATTTAATTTAAAATTTCTATATAAGTTCGTGGATGAATTGATTAGAACTTTTTCAATATTATAAACATAGCAAATCTCATTATTCAAACTTATAGAAGTTATTTGGAAATAAAAGTAAAATTGGAACATATTACTATTATTAGAATTTGACGAAAAATTTTAGCCAGATCTAGGAAAAACATCTCATTTATTCAATATTTTTCCAAATTTTTTAAGATCGACACTTTCATATTCTTTTTAACTTTCAATATTTATACTTCGTTTAGTATATTTTAAGTATACCTCATTTAAATGTTTTGATTTAATCATCTACTTGAGTCATCCCGTTTGATAATCATTACCTAAACATAGTTTTAATTATTTATATCGTCTTTCTGCATGATATTGAAATCATTTTAATACTATATTTATCGTTATTTTATACAATATTAGGATATTTTTATTTTTACATGGAATAATATAAAATAGAAAGTTGCATACTAATTTTCTATAATTTTCGTATAATAATGAAAATTATATAGTGTTGATATCAACAACAATATTAGTATTATTTTATTAATTTATAAATATTTATCAGTTTTTGATTCAAAATTTTTTTTTTAAATAATTAAAAATCGATGAAATAATCAATATATGTAATAATAGAATTATTCTATATATTCATAGAATATAACAATTACGTATGTTTCTATTTATCACTTACATAGTACATAATACCATCATTAAGGAAATAATTTGCTTATTATTTTCGTTAATTAAACAAATTATAATAATCTGATTTATAATAATCTAATTTATATATTAATAATTAATATTATTATTACATTCTAATATTAAAAAATTTTAATTGTATGTGTAAAAGTAATAGCTTTAATAGTTTATAAAATTTTATTAACTATTTAACTAATATAATTGTTGAAATAATATTTTATTACTTAATAATAATATTTTTAATTTCCAACATAATTTTATCTAGAGTTTCGTATGATATAGTTGTAAATTAATAATTATTATTGAATTAATAATTATTTACATCGTGAGAATGCATGCATTTTTATTTTCTCTTTTTTATAGAAAGACATTACTATTTTTTTATAAAATAAAGAAAAAATACGTAAAATAAAGAGAAAGATAAAACGAAGAAAAAATATATGTATCTATAACAGTCAAATTTATCGTTATTTCAATTAAATGCGTAAAATTTGAAAAAATTGTGGACTGTATTTACTCAATATTTTTACACTTTATAAACATAATTTAATTTCTCAGAAATACTAAACATTTAATTTTATATATATAAATTTATTTAAATATGGTTAGATTTATAAATAAAGTAATTTATAATTTATAAAAAGTAATGATTAATAGTTTTTTTTAATGCTTAATTTTATGAACTTTGTTTTTAATTATTATTTTTATAATAAAATTTTCTAACTATTTTAAGTTGTTTTTAGTTCATTTGTTAAAATAATACACAGTCTTTGAATTATTCAAATCGTGTATTTATGTTAAATAAAACTTTATGTGAATTACATATTCATTTCTAAAAAATTTTCATGTAAATTCTGATTTTGGTAGAAGAGTTTACTTAAATGTTTACATAATTCAATAAACTATATCTCTGGCAAGATAAATATAAATGATTAATCTAATTAGGTTATTCATAATAAGTTCACAACAAATCTTTTTTAAGATATTAACTTGAACGGTTGAATTTTTATTGACTTCTAATTTTTGTAATTAAAAATATATAATTTCAATTTGATAGTGTTTTAAAAATTTTAACTTTGATCCTATAATTCGGATCATTACGAATCATTAAGAAACATGTAATACTTATATATGTAAAGATTAATGTTAATTTGAAAAAATTTTTTTAAATAAAAATTAATAATACTACATTACTCATCATTTGTACATTCTGTACGTCTATGTCTAAATAATAATTATTGAAAAAATTATTTAAAACTAACAGTATAAGTTTATATTATATAAATATTATTAATATATATTATTGGTTTTATATCATAAATAAAAAATAGTGAAATTAAACTATTTTCATAAATCATATTAAATTTTAAATAAACTGTCGTACTTATATTATATTAAATAAATCTAAGGATGTGAAAAATTTCTTGGGAAATATTTATATAGTGAATTATTGAAACGAATCGCACTATTTAAACACGAATATAGTTTAAATTCATTTTGTAAATCAAGTGACATTAACCTTCTGAATTCACTAACAGCAAATTAACCAATGCTATATTGATGTAATTTACTATATAAGCGTAAATTATAAAAAAATATTTGGTTAGTAAAGGACAATAGTTAGGCTCAGCACAAGCCTAAAATAGTTCCGTAAGAATCCGGAAATAATGGAATAAAAAACGATTGAAGTATATGAACATAAAATAATTTCACATTCAAAATAAGAAACCAACATCTATTGGAAAAAAGTCCGAGATATTAGCTAAATAATCCTGAAGAATCACTGAGTCACATATTATAAATGACCAGAAAATTGGAAAATGTTCCCTCGCTAAAGACATATAAAAATTCCTTCGCTTCCTATTCAGACTATACAATATGAGGTATAGTATTCATGAGGACTTATCTGCGGCATAAATCTTATTCTTCAAGTTTCTCATACTGCCTCTGCATTTACATATTTTGCGTTTTAATTCTTTTAATTATCTTTAATTTATTTATGTTTCTTTTATTTTCGTTTTATATACTTATAATTATAGTTCTTGTTAACCTAATAATATTTATGTAATTGTTTAACTTTTATGAATACCTTCTTTTATTTAGATGAGTCAATTTTTCTAATTTATGTATAAAGTACAGATATTCAGAAATATATTAAAAATCCCATTAATCTGTTTACATTTTATATAATTTAATTTGAAATTTTTTATAAAATTAATTAAAGTTATTATATCGGAACAAATTACATATAATATTATTAAGTTATATATAATTTAATTAGAATTATACAAATTTTATTTATACACAACACTAAAATTTGTGTTTGATCTGAAGCTCTGTTATTTACATATTTCAGTCTCTATTTTACCATTAACTTATAATAAGTATAGGAAATTATTATTTGTTAAGTAATTTATCTTTACCTAAAATCTTGAAATTTACATGATACATAAAATTAATTGCTTCTTTTAAGTTTATGAAATATTCTTTAAATTATCAGATATTTTATAAGATATTTAATTCAATTTCAATTATAAGATTTATAATTCAAAATTTTTATTTTATTTTGATAATACGAAATAAAAAATTATTAGATTTTTTTATTCAATATATATTGTATACAGCTAATTGTATTTCTACATTAGAAATGGATATAAAATTAGAAAAAAAATATGTTCTAGTAGTGAATAATTTTATTTTGATCAATATATTTCTCTCAATAATCTTTTATAAATAAAAAATAGTATACAGTTACGTTATAAAATTAAGATATGACTTAATATATCGTAATGTAGCTTAAGAGTTCATAAAAAAAATTTTATTATCAAAAATACCTTATTTATCAAAAAAATTTAAGTTAGAAGAAAATAAAAAAAAATGCCAAAACAGCTTTATCATTGCTACAGTGGTTGGTGAAATTAAAAAATTCAATTGGGACTTACAATCACAATTGAATTCAGTAAAATACTCCGTACTTTTTTCTTTCTCTTTTTCTCTTCCTTGCATTTTTTCTTAAACTTCATAAAATTTTCGTTTGTTTCTTTCAAAAATCTTACGAAACAAACTTTTTATCATGTTGTATTTTTTAGAGAACTATATATATTATCTCTTAACATAATTGGGTTAGTCACGTATATACCTATAACCTTGTATAATGGAAATACAAGTGAAATATCGATTTTAATTAATATAAACATGTTAAGTCAAAGATATGTTTATCTACTGACGCACAGTTATGGGTCATGATTGTGCGATGAAGTAAGACTTCTATTTCTTGTTTACGGACTTACGATTTTCGTGCTCGAACGAAGATACGAAATCGATATTTTATTGGAATAATTGTTAAATTTGTTCATAATTTTTAGGTGTATATATTATTGTTGTACAGATAATTTATTATTTTCATTAATGAATTATTAATGAAAGTTTTATTTTAAAAACATTTAAATTTACGTAAAATTTAATATTAGATACTCAATATGAGCTTAAGTCTAAAGACAAATTTTATTTTAAAACATATACTTCAATTTTAATAAATATATTTTATAGATTTATCGTTTAAAATTGGAATTTTTTTTAATTATTACATTAGTATTTAGGATGAAGACAAAAAGTATTCAAATAAATATAAAGTTTCAAATTTTAATATATAAATAAATAATATAATAAAATTTTATATTTAATATGTATCGATATAATATCTTCTTAAATTTTTTAAAATTAATATTTTGTTAATAAATTAATCATTTACTGAGTATTTTTTAGATATAAGAAATATGCTTTCTTTAAAATAACTTTCGTGTTAAAACAATTTCAATACAATAGATAAAGAAAATAATAAATAATTTTGAAACAATGTTTAATAATGATTAAGCAAACCGAAAATGACTCAAAGTAAAAAAATTAAATTACAACAGTTTACATTATGTGTATATATGATATATATACTGAAGATATACAAAACGAAGTATATATATTGAAAGTTTTAAAGAATATGAAATATTTCTATATTAAAAGAATTTTGGAAAAATATCAGTGCAGTTTTACTTACAGCATTTATTTTTTATGAATTCCCTTTTCAAGCTATTTAATTTTTTATTATAAATATATTGAAGTTAATAATTATAAATACATTGTAAGTTTAATTCAATAAATATTTTTTATTATAATAACTATTTACGATTAAAATCTTAGAATATTGCATAAATTTTTAAAATATATCCTTCTAGTATTGTACAATTTATAAAAATAAAATGAAATAAAACTATGTAAGAAGCTACTACTTTATTCAATGAATTATATAATTGAATATATTTGATAACATTATCCCTAAAAAAGAAATTTTTCTTGTCAAATAATTTATATTCATTGAAGTTAAGAAATTCTAAAATTCTAAATATTAATTCTATATAAAGAAATATTTGTTTTATACATATAAAAATTGTATATAAAAATATTATAAAAATTAAATCTTTAACATTACGGAATTTATAAATGTCATATAAATGTTTTAATGTTTAAATTTTATTCATATACTACAATAATATTTATTAATATGATTCAAAATATAAATACTAAATATAGAAAAAATTTCTTTTTTAACTTTTTTATTTTATAAATTTGTAACGAGTATTTAATATACAATTTCAAAAATTTAAAAATAATATTCAGTTTATAAACAGTTTATTGTTATGATTTATGATAAATGTTGCAACAAATTTTTATTATTGATTTATACCATTATTTTACTATGTATATACATTGTTACGAAAGAATTTATATCGACAATCTTATTCAACTTTTCTTAATTATTTGATAATTTATATAATTAATAATAAATTTCACAAAACATGAATATTTTTTAGTTGATTTTAATTTCAGAATTCATTCCATACTATAGAAGTAATTTATTTGTATTTAATAAATAAGTAAAAATTATAAAAGAAACGCATCTGCTTTTATATTATGTTCATAAAAAAGTTTACTTTATTTATTATTGTTAATAAATAATATTAAAATATATTTATGTATAAAAGTTCAATTATATACCATTATATAGGATATTATTCGTAGATTAATTTTCTATTTCAGAGTATAAATAATATAAACTTAATTTAAATAAATTGCAATATTATTATATAATATTCTGTACAATATTTTTACAAAATCTTGAAAAAATAGACTGTATGATAAATGAATAATTTGATCTTTTTTATGTAACACTATCACACTGAGTGATATATATATTTTACAGAATACAGACACTCTTTTTTTAAAAATTGGAATTATTTATATTTAAACGAATTAAAATTATAATGATAAATGATCGTTTAATTTTTAAAGTAGGTATTATATATTATATAAATTTCTTAATTAAAATTATAATATATTTTAACAATATATGATTATGTACACCAATACATAAAAATATTAAGGTTTTCAAAAATAAATTTGTTTTACTGTCAATTTAAATATGCATAAATAATTAAATTATCTTGCTAAAATTTATGAACTAACTCTTTTAATGTTTAAATAAATAAAATATATCTTTTATTTCTCATAAAAATATCAAATTTCAGGAAATTTGTTTGCTTCTAAAGGGGTTCTCAATAAAGAAGCAGGCTGATATAATTCTAGTTTATTGGATATAAAAAACAAATTTTTATAATTATTTGTAAATCAATAAATAATCTGTAAAACAATAAAATATTAATTATATTTATAAATAGTGTTTTACATTCTTTTCATAATTAATATTTAAATGATTGTTTAAACCAACATAATATATTGTTTATTGTTATTCAGAAACTAAACTTATTGTATTTATAGTTAAATTTTTCACATTTCGTTTATACATAAATGTCACAGATTTATACATATAAAATAAATGTATTAATTTTTGCATTTATTTATTTGGTAAAAAAGTATATATATAATTTTATTATAATATATATATTAGATATAATTATCATTTCATACTGATGTATTATTTATAATTAATAGACTATTGAAAGAATAATTAAGTATATTATACTAACATAATTCAATAAAAACTTTTTTCTCTGTAAGAAATTTTATCCAGATTATGTATAACTTTTCAAATAATAGTACCATCTTCAAATATATTAAATATATTCTATTCATTATAGAAATTACGGAAGTATTATTAAATATGTAAAATTAGATAAATATTGATATTTTATTTATTATATATATGGATAAAAAGTTATTCTACAAATTTGAAATTATTATCAATTTATTACAAAAATATTAAAAAAAGGAAGCATAATGTATTTAGATTTATAGACAATCATTTATTGTGAATAAACTCTGGTTTTTATTTTAATCTTCAACTTCTTTATCTTCTAGTATATGCATAGTTTAATGTTTTAAAATTTATTAAGATCAATCAGTAGTAACTTACCGTTATAGTCAGCCGGTTTCTTTCTTTGTAAATCTACGCTTTTATTTCTTTTTATTCACGACCAAAATTAATTTTAAAATAAACAGCGATAATATAACAACTAAAAATTAACAAAGACAGAAGAAAAAATAAATATGTGGCATGAATAAAACAATTTTATATTTCTTAAACTACTGAAAACGTTTCGAATATAACTCTCAGAAAACTGTAGAAGACAAGAACACGTGCATGAGGCCGCATGTATGCAACAGCCGATAAGCAAATTTTTTATACTTTAACGCTTTGGTACAAAACAAAATAAACTTAATCAGTTTATTTATTTACTATTTTTGACATAAAATACACTATTATAAATTTTAAGATAAAATTGGAATTTAAAAAATTATTTTAAAAATATTTTTCAAAAGCTATTTCAGACTTTTTTCTCATTATACAATAATTTGATATTATTTGAGTTAATTATTGATTTTATTCAAATATTGGATACTCACTTATGCAATATGAATGATTTAAATGCACCATAACAGTTTAAATATACTTTATATACTTAAGAGTAAAATTATTTAAATATAACATAAGAATCTTTTCATATATGTATAAAACTATACATTTACAAATTTTACACAAATATTAAAATGAATTGTACTATAATGCATTAACTTCATTTAGCCATACCATCTTAATTTTTAATTTATAAAAATTAAATACAATAAAATAATATTTATGAAAACTTTAATAAAATATTTAAAAATATTATGTAATGTAATTTTTTTTAAATATCTTTATTTTAAAATAAAATTTGTTTTTCAAAATGAGAAAACAAAGAATTTTTTCTCATATAATAAATAATATATAATCTTGTGTAATAAAAATAAAAAAAGTTTGGTTTCATTAAATATAATTTTTTATATATCTTTACTTGATAACTACAAGTAAAAAAATTAGGACAAAATTTTAATTAATTTTTTATTGAATTTCATTATTTAGAAATATGAAAATGAAATGTTTTTTTTTTAATTTAATTTAATACATTCGGTCCTAATTAAAAAATTTATTTTTACAATACATATATACAGTAAATATTTTATTCATATTTTTTTAATATAGATAAGTCACACTATATCTTACTATATCGTACTATATCTTAATTTTATTTATTTAAAATAATTCGTAATTTTTGTAAGTTGTATATTTAAATATTTACGAATACATTTTCGATGATAAAATGATTTTAATTTTAAACATTTTTCATATTTGTAATCTATTTGTCTTTTATTAAACAGAACTTACAACGTAAAATCTTTATCACTAATAAAACAAATTTTCTAAACTATTAAATTTTTTTTAGTTTTGTACATATAATATAAAAAGAAGACAAAAAATATTAGATATAATTAAATGAAACTTCATGTACTTATTAACGCGCGACCGCGGTAATTTATTTGCGAAATAACTAACGCTATTATAAATTATAAGTAGTATTGTATATACTAGTATTGTTTCGTAAAAACTTCCCTAGTTTTCTAAATTTATGAATTTATCAGCATAAAAGCGAGATCGAAAGAAGAATGTATTAACTGCACGATACCAGACGAGGTACTGAACCTTCGTCTCACCGTCGACATACGTTTTACTAAGCCAGATTACAGAGGGTTGTCTATGGGGGTAGTGGGGCAAAGCATCACCAGTGTGTTGTGTGGATACGCAAGTACCCGGCTCTTGTGAATATCGGGAGTGGCTCTTCTCTCCGGACAGACTTCGGCGCGCGCAGCTCATTTCTACCCTACCAGTGCTATTTCCGAGCCTCCAACCTCAATCGTCTTTTTTCGTAGCACGAAGACCCCTTCCAGTTTGGCATCATCTTTTCCTACCATTTTCTTACTCATCCTTTGCACGCGTCGAGATTTCGCTTTCTCTTTCTCTCTCCTTCTGTATATATATATATATATATATATATATATATATATCTCTCGATGTAACTTTATAGACATTACCTTTTTGCATTCTCTATTATCTTATTCTTTACTAGCACTCTTTTGATATAATCTTTACCCCACTTTATCTTGATAATCTATGTTATAAATTTAATAAAAGAAAGTTTCAATTATTAATCTTGTAAAAATTGTATTAGAAATTCGGAACTGTATATGAACTAAATACAATAGTTTCAATTTTAGATGTTACGAAACGTGATGAAAGTGGTATAAGTAATATAAAATTATATAATTTTTATATATGTTACTTGCAATATAAAACAATCAGTATAAAAAACACGTATAAATATAAAATATGATACTATATTATACAGAAGAATAAGATATATATCTATATAGTAATAATTAATAATAATAATTTAATATTTTTAGGTTTAATATTAAAAAAAAATAAAAGTAACAAATTAAAAATTAAAATATTAAAAGAATAATAATGTCAGGGAATTTGAACACTTAATAATTTATTAGCACATATTATAAAATATAAGTCAAACATTTTAGTTAATATTCTAAACTAAAATTTCATCAATGCATTGTTATCATAAAAACTCACGTTTCCTTTTTTAAAGTAATAAATTTATAATAAGTAATAATTTAGATTTGTATCGTCCTTTTGAAAAACTTAGTGCAAATAAAACTAAAAAAACTGTTTGTTATGCTTATGCATTGTAAAAATATGTTTGTTGAGTTTGTGTATTGTTTGAATTTACAAGCTTACAACTTTTTTAAACAATTATTGTTTGGAAAATTTGTCGAAGAAATAAATAAGTAATCAAATTTTTAATTACCATTGCAACATACGTATAGTCTTTGATACCATTTATAATAATAACTTAATTAGTATATCCTTAATACTAGCAAATAATTATATTTATCTATGTAATTTTTTTGAAGATTATATGTAAAGTATACGTACTAAAAATAATGTTTCTAATATAGATTTTAAAGTTATAATAATTTTTAAAATTTAAACAAACATATACATTTTTACCTAATTTATTTTAAAAATATTTATTATTATTGCTACATCAATTATTTTATATTTTATGGGTAAACTCAATATTATAACCTCTAATATGTTATATTATAATTATTCTGAATAAATATTATGTCCCATATAAATTTGGAGTTATTTAATGTTTAATATTCATTATATTTAAATACTTTTTTCTTATAAATTATTTATAACGCAATTTACACTTCTCTTAAAATCCTTTTATATCACATAGAGATTTAAGATGTATATTTTGGAATTTAATTAAAATAAATAGACACTTAATGATAATGTTAAGATGATAATAGTTGTCGTAGGCTGGTATAATGTTAAAATCTGCGTATTCCGGAGAAGGATATGGTTGCTTCATGGCCTGTCGATGCGCTCAGTCTTGTGCAAACAAATCCAGAGAATATCTCGTAATAGAGCATAAGTCGTCAGCAGATTACTACATCCACTGAACCGAAGGATCGTATTTTGAGGTCGGGTGGAGAGACTTTAGGTTCCCTGCAGGGACAATGAGACTTTCCGAGAGCATATTAGGCGCCCGAAAGCAAGCCAGTAGAGGAGTTCGAAGTAAGACTTGAGAAAGACACGAGAGAACTTCAAGAAGAAAATACTATGGATGTATCAACGAATTATGGTTACTTCATCGATTACAGCTGTCTTTTTACCTTTCGCCTTTCGTATTCCTTCTAGTTGATGCACACAAGTAAATGTCCCACCTATGTCAAAGAATTGTAAAAAATTATTACAGGTAATCTAAACTCTTAAACATTTTTTCTCTTGATTATATCTTTTACTATATATCGTTAATTATTTAAAATAAATTTAAGCTTTATAAATAATATCTTGTAATAAAGTTAAATTTTTTAATTATTTTTGGTAGTTTTTAAAAATTTTATCAAATACTTATAAAATTTATTAAAATATGAAAAAAAATTAATTAAGCTTTAAGAACTATCAAATTATTTTACTAAGAAGCATCATGGTTAAATTTATATAATTATAGATTCTTTAACCTAATAATGAATTATAATGAACACCTTGTATTTATATTGAATAATTTGATTATATTAAACTAAAAATTAAAGTATATATTTAAACTAACAAAAGTAATATTTTATATAATAATTATATAATTACGATTTTTTAATACAGAATTAAACTTTTTTAATTATATTAAAAAAATTCTATAAATAATTGTAGTAAATAACTTTTACTTATTAGTATATGGATAGATCAAAAAATTTTAAGTTGTAATATAAAAGATAAATCAAAATTGAAGATTTCTATAAACCACTGAATACAAGGTTAAAATATAAGGTTTTGTATGAATTATTTAAGTATATTTACCAGTTATATTTTAATTTATAAACTTTGTCTATTATTTCTCTCACTTTTACTATAAATTTTTGTAATAAAGATTAACCGTGTTTTTATCATTTTTATGTATTAAAATAAGTTTAAAACATTTCTTTTTAATGTATTGACAATTCATTTTTGTCAATTACGACACTGGTCAATATACGTAAGTGAATACTTTTCTCTTTTAAATTCTAAATACTGAAAATACTTGTATTTGATAGAGATGAATCACTTTTTAAATTTTATTTTTAAATATAGTTTTGAATAATGAGAAAAATGATCTACAATGATAAAAAAACTACGATAGTAGGTATTAAAAAATATTTCTATTTAATTGTCTTCCGACAGTATTAAAGAATATATTAGAATTTTACTGTCATATTTATACATACTTTATACAAGAGTAAATTAGATTTTTCTGTACAAACTTATTAGAAATTAATATATTTGCAGTAATTTTTTAAAAATTTTTTAATTTTTAATTAAAAAATTTAAGAATATAATTAATTTTTAGAAAAAGAGATAGATTATTATTCTGATAAAATCGTAAAAACATTTCATAATAAACAATTTATGTGTAAAATTTAATCTAAAAATTTCACTTTTAAAGAAAAATTAACTATTGTTTATTTATAATAATGTACTGAGTATTCTTTTTTGTAAACATTGATAATTTAACGGAAAATTCGTAATAAAATTTTATAAAAAAAACATTTGATTCAAAATAAATTTAATTATATATAGTTCATTTTTAAAGAGGGTTGATGAAAAAATTTCCAGCTTTAATTATAAAATTTTATTATAATTATAAATAAAAGTAATTGGTTATATGTAAAATATTCACATATAGAATCAATAAAATTATCAAGATATGATTGGTCGTAATTTAAATACTTAAACCACTGCAACTTGAAAATAAAATACATACAATAATATTTTTATAAAAAAATCTTTATTAAAAATAAATATTTGTATTACGTAAAAATATTATTGATAAATTTTTATTTAAAAATTTTCTTTACAGTACCTAAGCTAATAAAAATAAAATCTTTTTTCAAATTTGTAAACGGGCATTTATTTGTGGTCATTTAATTATGAATCTGGAATAAAAAATCGATTTCTTAATCTAAATAAAATTATCTAAATATAAACATTTTTTCCAAAAAATGTTTTTAAACTTTTATATTTAATTCTTAATAATTTTTGATGATGTAGTCGTATCTGAATGTTCCGATATAATAGAATTGAAAATTAATTTTTATTAAACTTTTGTCTTCATTTATACGATCTTTTGTTCTATTTATATTCCATGTCGTGTAGAAACAAGCTAGATACTTAAAATAGTCACTTATTTAAATAAATTTAAATTTTATCGATTTACACTTGACCGACTATGGTCGAAAAAATAACCTTGAATACTGAAGAAAAACTTTCAAATATTGAAAGAACGTTTTTTCACCAGGTTAAGGTTTATTAAACAACGATTATTTACAACTCTACAATTTTCATTCTTAGAAAACTAATGAAGGTGAGTTGCCTAAACATTTTTGTATACATCTACATTATTTCAGATTTTGACTCGACGAATATCTCACTAAAATTGCGTTGAATTTAGATATCATAACATTCTACCAGGTCTCTATTTTCTTGTATAATAGATTCCTTCAATAAACCACAGTTTTTAACTGCAAATTTAACTTTCATAAGAGTGAAACGATATTTTTTCACTATACATAAGCAAATAATCATAAGAAAAAATAGAATGAAAAAGATTAGGAGCAGAGAAAAATAGAAAGAACTATAATGAAAGAAAGAAAAACAGGAAAACAGTTACTAAAAGAAGGGTACTCTAAAAAGATTAGTTTGTACGAATATATCTAAATTTAGAACAATCTTCTTACTTGCGACCATTTTTGAATAAAAGTATTAATATATTGTACGTAAAAATATTATCAAAGATTGCTTAAAAAATTTATTTAACTAATTTATAATATATAGTTTTAAAGAAAACAAGTTTAATTTTACTAAATTTTGAATAGTTTTTACAAATAAATTTTAAGCTTTTTATTTTTTTACCTTTAGTAGATAATATGCAATATCTATGTTAAAACTATAGATATTTCTTCATATTGTAATATTTTGTTTCGCTTTCTTCTTCTTTTTTGAATTGTCATTACGACCAAAGGACAGAAATAACTTCTGCGCGATTCTATAATTAAAAAATTCAGATAATTTCCATGCAATTAATCGGCTTGTTTATAGTTCTTGTAATAGTATAATTGATTAATTTAGTAAAGTAATACTTAAATTACACGCGATTATACGTTTTATAATATCGCTGTATGAAGTCTCTAATTAAAAAAAATTCTTTGTTATATAATCGATTGTCACTTGAAAAATAATGTTCAAATAAGTTTGACTTGCAAATTTTTCACTTCTTATTCGTCTATCTGCTTTTTCTTTTTTCTATCTCACTCTCTCTCTCGTTCTCTCCCTCTCTCTTTTTATCTTTCAGAATATGCATTAAACTTATATATTTTGTATCTTCTTTCATTCTATTTTTTCATCTATTTATCTTAAGTCCATTTTATAAATCTCTTCTGTATTTTTTCTATGTCTTCACCAATATTCACCGCAAAATTTCTGTATCATATAGAAGAAAATTTTCTACTAAATCATATAATTTAATATATCTTGACCATTTTAGCTTTTCCTCTAAGTATTTTTCCTTCTTTCAGTGTATATCTTTTTGTCATCTTCCCTATTTTATCCTTCCATCCTCTATAGACATCCAACGTATTTTTTCCCCATTTTCTTGTTCCCACCAATCTTCGTCCCACCATGTCTCCGTTTTATTACTATTTCCTACTGTTTCTTTTATTTCGTTTTATTTTATTTCTTTTATTTAATTTTTATCTTCTCTTTCATTTTCATCCAGGTTTTTATTTTGTCTATTTAATTTACTTTCTGCTTTCATTCTTCTCTTTTTACTTGCATACAGTTTTTTGAAATTTTCTCAAATCTTTTCTTCTTTTTTTTTACGAAATCTGGAAATATTGGTTGTTGATAAAATTCTATTCTTTGTTTGATAGTGAAATGGCACGAACGACAGTTAGTCTAAATTAAATTTTTCCAGAATGAGTTTCTAAATATAGGCTCTTCGAACATTGACGACAACTAAAGGTGACCAGTTCATAATATATAAATATTCAGCTCTACAAATTTATTTAACTAATACAACTCTTTTCATTTATAAAATTTTATAAAATATTGCAATTTTATGTTATTAAAATCAAGATTACATATAGTCATTTTATAATAAATAGTTTTCGTTTAGAGAATAAGTAGTTTTTATAATATTTACTTAATAACAATCTAATATTGATTATAATACTAATATTAATTATATATAATAAACTAAAGTTTTTAAATAAACATACTAAATATTATGCAAAACTATATATAAAGCATTCTTTTTTACATTTTCTTAAAAATAAATAATAAGTCATTTTCAAACAACATTTATTTATATAATTGTTCCTTGTACAATTTAATCAATTTTAATTTATCTGTAAAATGGTTTCAAAACAAATTAATTAAAGTTTATAAACAATGCACTATTCTGTAACTGTAAAAATTATTTTAAAAATTTATTTTCTTTGAACCTAATAAAGAAATTTAGATTAAAAATATAAATTTTACAAAAATACAATATAACTGAGTTTATCTAATAAATAAACCCATTTTCTTATTTAAATTTAACTATTAATTTACTATATTTATACATAGATAATAAATTAAATTGGATTCTCGACTAGAACATTTTTATTTAAATAAATTATAAAAATAGGTCGTGTTGATTTTAAAATATTTCCAATATACAAAATAAATGAACATATTGATTTCTATTTAAAACTATTTAATCACGAGCATAAAGAAATTAAAATAAAAAATTTTAAATTCAACATATAATCTGTTTATCTTTTTAATTAAAAATAATATATTCATTAAATTAGTTTAAAATTTTTAATGCAAAATCAATATTAAAAGTTTTAATTTAATTCGTCTTAAACCATTCAATATATATTTTGTATTTACCTTTACAAAAATATATTTAACAATTTAAAAAATTTTTTTTAATTTAATTTAAAAAATTAACATTGGTTGATTTATCAGTGTTATTTTGTTAATACTTATGAAGTTAATAATTAATTACAAAAATATTTTTATTAAACATAGTAAAATGAATAAATTTTTTCATATTTTAACGAACATATTTCTAAAGTATTTAAAATAATTCTTAAGAGACAAATAATAATTTCAAGTATACCTTAATCAACCACGAATCACATATACATAATATATATATATATATATATAATGTAGATTATTATCTATCTTTTACATCTTGATTAAACGCTTTTCGTATTAATAGTTTCTCTTAATACTTAAATAAAGTACTCGTATATGCTCTTTGTCATATATTTACAAATTAGTGAAGTGAAAAAACATCTAAAGAACAATTAATGAAAAGTTGCCAATGATGAAGAAATGTACAAGACACATTCAATTGCTAAACAAAACCTCGTTCTCGCACATTGATAGTTTATCATAAAACCATACTATGGTCTGTAATTTATAATGAATATTCCTCTAACTAGCCGTTCGTTTTGATGAGCCTTGTCAGCATGTGTATATTGCGCCTATTCATCAGACATTTCTGTACACCGCAATCCTAATCTAGAAATGAAATTATTCCTTTGGTACACAAGTGCTACTCAGCTTTTCAATGAGGACTATTGAAATTTTGTGTCAAAGCATAACGCTCTGAAAATTTAAATTGATCTTGAGTGCTAGGTACATAGTTATTTATTTACATCTACTTTTTATTTTTTATTTCATTATATTATTAAATATATTATTTTCAAGTAATAAAAATTATTTCTTAAATTTTTTTTATAAAAATTAAAATAAAATTTAATATTTATCAATATGTCTTATCTAAGTGTACTAATTCAGCAAATATTGTGAAATGATTTACTAGAATATATATTTTCTTTTTAAAAAATTCATTTTGAAACACATTCAAATATATGAAAAATCTTTATTACATTACTAGTTTTTTTTATTCATTTAGATATTTTTTTAATATATTATTATTTTTAAAGTATATTCTATGCAACAATAGAGTAATGATTATTAATATAATTATTTAAAAACTTACTATAGTATATCAATTATAATTAGATTATATATAATATTAAATATCTCAAAATTTGAAAATCATAAAAAATAAATTAATGCCTATTTATTAATTTGAAAAGTTCTCCAAAATAATAATGATCATTCTATTATTGTATCTCAAAATTAGAATTCAAAAGAATTTTTAACCATATATATATATGTATATATTAAATTTTCGAATAATACCAATATGTATATGTAGAATTTGAAAACAATACTTTTTTTTTAAATTTGAAACATATTTAAAAACAAAGTCTTGCAAATGAATATTTTCAATAAATTCTTAATAACAAGTATTTTTTGTGAAAAAAATTATAAAAAACTCTAATAGGTGTAGTTAGTAGTAAAACCTTGGATTTTATCGTAGAATTTTCGTATAGTAATATAATTATATGTTTCATACACGAATGTAAAATTATGTTTTTAAGTAACAAAATATTAATTTTTAAAGATGCGATTAAAGAATTAATATTTAATTTATTGTTATAAATTAAATATTATATGTGATTTTAGTTCATATATTATATTGCAATAAAGTATAAGTATTAAAATATGTATTATATTGTGAATATACATATATTATTTTAGTGTATTGCATGTATATAGTATATTTAATGATGACATGTGTTCCGAAACTATACATTAAATATTTTATAAAAAGTATTATATCAGTATTTGTAATATTTTGTAAGAATTTAAAGATTAAAAATACGTTATTTATTATTTTTTTACCACTAGATAGATTTATTATCTTTAAAGAATAATTAAAAATAATCTTTTTTATTTATTATGAATTTTAGTAATAACTTATTAATTTTATTATTACGAAGAAAGAACTAATAAATACGTAATTTTAAATGTATTCTTAATAGTCTGTAATATTTTTATTATTAAACAATGTAGTTTAGAGATTAATATAATCTAATATAATTTTCTGAAAATGATAAATATTATTTGAAAGAGTAATTATATCGAATAAATTGTAATACTTTGGTAATAAATAAATAATATGCAAGTCAATAAATTTTATGAGAATGTCTATTTATATTTTGAATATTTTAAAAGCAAATTTATTGTTTAAATATTGTTACTGATGTTATTATTATTATTATTATTATTATTTTATTATTATTATTATTATTAACTATTACCTATTATTATTACTATGTCACAGTATAAATATTAAAAATATTTATCATTATGATGTAGTTTTTATTCATATTGATCATTTAATCTTTTTCATACTTGAGGTGAGGAAGATTAAAATACTTATTCCCTATTTCGATTAAACGTATTAATTATGATTTTTTACATATACTGATAGTTTTTAATTTGTACTATACTAAATATTGAAGTCTCATCTTATTTATTTTACTGATAATTTTTAATTCCTAGACTGAAAAAATCCGTGCATAAATGTATTGAACATCCGACAAAAACGTACCTGCTACTGAAATACTTTTATTTAAATTATTACAATATTAAACTTATTAATTAAACTACATAATATGTAAAAACATATATGAAATTAGTAGTTAAATTTAATATAAGGGTCAGTATAAAATAAAAAGATATAAAAATATTTGTATGTTTAATAAAATGAAAATAATTTATATAATTTAGCACTAGCAAAACGTAAATTCCATTAAATATTATTGATTAATCTGCAACAATGAAAATTTAAAAATTACTTCTGCCAATTATGTTTATAATGGATAATTCATATTCAGAAATTTTTAATTTTAAACATAATTTACGGTTATATTTATCAAATACAATATTACAAATTATTTTGAATATTAAAATCTACAAATGAAAGTTCATCTTCATTCATAAAAAATTAAAGTTTATTCTTTACTTAATTTACAATAATTTCCCTTCATTTTTTTACTGTAAATTAAATATATTTTTTTACTTCTCTACATAAGTACAAGTTTAAAATTCAAATTATCTACGTTTAAAAAGTATATATACAATGATAGTAATAAAATTTATGAAAATTAATTTTTTGATACACACTTTGTAAATTAAAAAGACCTAGTATATAATTAATTGTTATAAAGCGCTTAAATTATAAGAATATCTTTAATATTATAAATGGAAAAATTATCAACAAAAATATTTCTTCCAGACAGCAATGAAAATTAAATGGCAAGAAATACGGAAACTTCTAAAAAGATCAAGCAAAATATCTAAAAAACAAAACGAACAAAATGGACTGGAATTCTATCAATGATGTTAGAGATGAAAATCTAAAGCATTTTAAGAGAATATATTCGGATTGTATTTTACAGATAATAAATAATAATAAACATAATAGACGAAAAAAAATTTCTCTTTAAATTTATTATTGTTGTTAATCTTTTATTTGTACTTAGTTCAGAATATATTTCAAATTATGCATATAATACATGATTTTTAGTTTGCAAAGCGTAAAAATAGTAATTTTATAAGACTCAAATTTTTATGGAATATTAATTGTTATTAAAAATTGAATAAATTTTGTTGTTGCAATATAAAAAGGTTATGTTAATTTAAAGTTGTATTAAAATTTTAAATCTAAACGTTAACAAACGATATCATGGAATTAAAATTACAGTTTATGAAATCTAAAAAAGACATTTTTTTAATGATCATTACAGTAATTGAATAATTGATACATTAATTGAAATAAAATATTTTATTTTAAATATGTTAGGCATAATATTGAGAAATTATGTTTGATAAGATGTATAGAAACATAATTATATAAACATATTATATTAAAATGTCTAGTACATAGTTATTGATATAGTTCTTAAAAAACAGAATATTGTTTGGTGAAAAACTGTTTAATCTTATAAATAAAACATAACTTATTTCTGTATTTGAACCGAAAACTTCATTATAAATATAATTCATTCATTAAAAATATCAATATTTTAAAATTTCATTAAGTATTTTCAATTGAAATTCAATTTGTATAATTGTATATACAATTTAAATTCAAACGTATTTTCGTCAGAAAAATTAATAACTTATTAACTTTATAACCTAGGAACTTTCAACATAATTTTCTAAATTTGTTTAATACTTGAAAGTATCTTAAATTTACATTTAAATTCGAGGTGTATGTAGGCAAGTGTATATATTGATCAGATATGCGTAAATAGAAATAGCGTGCACATCATAAGCATATTTGTTTAAATAAATGTGTGTTTCTTGACGAATAAACGTTTTCTTTCTAGTTCACAAAACATAGACGTGATATATGGATACAGACTATATTAACTTGTCGTTCAGCAATTGATAGCACGAAACTGATTTCAAAATTATGCAAAAATATTAAAAAATCTAAAAATATTTTAACAAAACTGACTCGGTACTTATTATGATGTGAAATGAAAATACTTTTTTGCAGATGAACGTATTTGTTACTTCTAAAGTGTATTCATCAGTATATGAAAAATATCAAATAATATCGAAATCGATTTGGCAGATTAACTTAAATAAATATATTCACCTTTTCCAAGGAAAACTATCACTGTATAATAAATAACTTTAAATTTTCTCTACTTTTTAATTCTTTATAAGTAAATAGTCAATAGAAAAAGAAAAAGACAATATGTAATAATTTGAAAAAATATAAATTGATTGAGTCTTCCATTATATGTGTTAAACCACGTTAAAAAACCTGTGTTTCAAATTTTCATTATCACTCTAAAAAACATGTTAAGCATAGAAAAATATCGTTTATGAAAACTAACATATAAACATAAAATGTGAAATTCTATGGCTTTACCTAATTCGACGGAAAAATGCATCATTTTAGGAAAATATAAACATGCCGAATGATATTTAATGAATAATTTATTAAATAGTTCATAATAGTTAATCATCAAAATTTGAAGCCAGCTTTTAAAACTTTTTTCAAAGAACAATGTTAATATAAAAAAAAAATTGATTTGTATTTACGTCTCATTATTTACTTTTTAAACATAAATTAAACGTCTTGTTAATGAAGGCCTAATTTTTTATTTCTTTTAAATACATAATATATTAATCTAAGTCAGAAGATTCTAATAATAACTTATATAAATTTGACCATTTTACTATAATATTTAAAAATTAAAAAACATATTTACCTTTTTTTAAGAAAATTCATTTTTAAGGCATACCTTCAAACATATTTAATATTTTTTTATCGGTATAAATATATCCTAATATTATAAAATTGTAATGTAAAAAGTTTGAATTTAAAAAAATATTGTTTATTTTAATAAATTTTAAAACAATTACAATATATCAAATGTATGATTATTTTTTTCTTAAAAGAAATACAAGTTGATTTTATAATTTTTTCTAAGAGAATAAAAAAATATTTTTATAATAAAAATAATTTTGTTTAAGGAAAATAAGAATTTATAAAATAAAGTATTCAACAAGTTTTTTTAGTGTTTTCGATGTGGTCATGATGTAATAATGTTAATTTATTAAATTATATTTTCATTTAAGAATAAAATAATTTTATTATTGTATCATACCGAATTAATTTTTATAAGGAATAAGTCAACAAATATTTGAAAAGCAAAACAACTATATGTCGTCATGCATTTATAGATCCAATTAATCTTCGTAAAAGATGAGATAGTTCAGAAGCTTTATACAACTTGTTGTTGTTGATGATTGGAAGCTCTATAGCAGTAAATCAGCGGGAGTTGAATTGAAAGTATTTAATTAAAGTGAAATAGTGATAAAAAAAAGATCCTTCGACTATTGCAAGAGGGTTTTCGCCTTTTGGGTAAGATGTAATGGCTTTGATCGTCTTTGCTATGTCACAACAGACCGTCCGAAGTCGAAATGACGTTGCAGGTGGTCGATTTATTGCTCCCAGGACGTCAATATCTCCGAGTCCGTAAATGTGAAATTGACGCTTGATGAAGCCTTCGATCCATATATTTTATTGGTAAGTAAAATTCATGCGATAGAGTTATTAAAAGTCGAGATCGTTTCAAACTTAGACTTCACTAAGTGGTAATTTACTCCATTTACTTTATTACGCTAGATAATATAGGATTATTATACATTTGTTTAGTAAATATTAATTAAAAATTATAGTTGTAATTATATATAATAATGTAATATAATTATAATTAAAAAGATTGTAATTTATTAGCATAAATTATTTTTATCAAAAACTTACATTATTAATTATGCTTTTCGAATAATATTATTATTTTATTTGTGAACATATTCATAAGCAAAGATACAAATATATTTACATATATATAATTATAGATATTGACATGTTAACTTCTGAATTTAATGTTATTATTTATATTATAAAATTAATAAGATATATAAATGCGTAAATTAAATTGAGAATTTTTTTAAAATAATTATATAATTTCACAATAATCAATATTATTCTCTTAGATACTTATAATGAAAAAATATTTTACTTAATATAAAATCACCTCCAAAAATAAATAAAATATCTTTTTACTGGATTACTTAAATATATATTATAAAACATATTTACGATATGTATAATTGTGATTTAAATTGTTATTTGTATAATTTTATTTATTATTATCTCATTTTTAATTAAAAAATAAGGGTTTTGTAGAAGTTTCAGTTAATTGTTTACTATAATGTTCTTTTATTTTATAAATTTTATTGATAAATAAATAATTTTATCAATAATATTTTATTGGTTATAAAGTAAATACTTTATTACAAATAAAAACTAATTTTAAACTGTATAGAATATAATATTTGAAAGATCTTAAATTTATAAGTATATATTTGAACATGATATATTCATATACTGAAGTTTATTACTTACTAACCTACTTTTCTTTTACGGAACATAAGAATTGCTTATATATGTATACTAATCACGAGGTGTTATATTTCTCTTTAATCTTAGTCTATAATATTTTGTCTTTATACAATTTATATATTCATGGATATTACGTTTAAAAAAACAAATTCATTTAAATATTTTTGAATTATT
The DNA here is from genome assembly GCA_018907185.1 of Platyscapa corneri. Classification (NCBI taxonomy): domain Eukaryota; kingdom Metazoa; phylum Arthropoda; class Insecta; order Hymenoptera; family Agaonidae; genus Platyscapa; species Platyscapa corneri. Next base: position 113,157 of record JACCHW010000166.1, read on the forward strand.
TATTTTACTAAATTAAAAACTTACTTTTTTAATGGAATTGTGTAGTATATTTTAATTTTATTTTATTTTTATTCTCGTTTAAAAATAAATACAAATTTTATACTTTTTCATACATTGAAACTATACGGAGTGCATTTGAAATGTTTACGCATTTTCTAATCATCATTCAAGAAGGACTCTAAACATATTTATTGCTAATTTTAAGTAAAAATGGTTTTCATAAAGTGCATTCTAATAAACTTTATAAAATACCTTTATTAATTATAACTTTATAAAATAATAAATAAATTTATTATGTGTTAAAAGTAAAAAAATATCAGAGAATTTAGTTTTTTTGTACAGTTCTAAAACTAAAATTTTTTGTTGTATAAAATTAAAACTTATGACTGACAGAATTTGGAAAGAAGAATTGAAAAATTTTTAAATGTATATAAAAATTTGAAAATTTTTCAATTGTTTTATATTTATTATTTTATTTCAGATTTTGCTTCATTTATAAATTTTGTGTAAACATTTTTTATAAGTTTTATTTAATTATTTTTGATATTATTTTTAGAAAGATATTAAAGAATAACATTTCTAAGAAACAAACTTCAATAAATTTATTTATTATAATAGTAATAATTGTATAACATAAACATATTAACAGAATATCAAATTCGTATATAACAATAATATTCAAAAAAATTCAAAAAAGTCTTAGATATTAAAATCCCATAAAATTATTATTATTCAATAACAATAATTATTATTATTATTTTTTTTTATTATGTTTAATCAAAAATGCGAAATGGACTAAGATTTCAAAGTGTAGAATAATAAGGAATACAATGTATAAAATAGTGAAAAAGGATAAATAATAAAAAATGAACTAAAATAAAGATATCAGATGTATGAACAACAAAGAAGAAAAAATGAAGTAAATTTTTCTTCAGAAGAAAGGAAAGAGATGAAAGGAAAAATGTAAAAGACGAAAAAAAGTGTAAAGAAAGAAACAGAAAATATTGCAGATTTGAAAAAGAGAGTGAGAGATGGAGAAATAAAAATAAAAGATTTAACAGAAGAAAACAGAAATCTAAAACAGATAAAACAAAATAAGAGAATAGAAGTACGAGAATTAGAAGAAATATGCAAAGGGAAGTAAAAGACACAAGAAAAATAAAGCGATAAAAATAATAACACACCAACAATAAATAAAAGAGCAAAGTGATATGGAAAAAAGGAAAGTAATTGGAGTGGTTAGTAGAAGAAAAGAAACTAAAAACAAAGTAAAAAATATGTCTAAAAGAGGAGGAAGAAGAAGAACTAAAAATGAAAAATGTAAAGGAGATTTAAAAAAAAAAGAGATTGGGAGTGAAAGCAAATCAGGAATATATTATGTAAAAATATATTAATGAAAGAATATAAAAATAAAGGATAACGAAAATAGAAACAGAGTATTATATCTGAGGTGAGATAATGATAAATAAGAAAGAGTTTGAAATGTAGGTAATCTACGTACAGATAAGATAGAAAAATTAGAGAAAAAATAGATGAAAAACTACGAAGAAAATACAGGAATAACAATTTATTTTAGGTAGATTTATCAATGTAAGGATTGGAAAAGAGGAAGTGGATTAATATATTAGTATTAGTAGTTATTTATTGAACAATATATAATAATTTTGTTTAATATGATATACGAAGGACAATATTACATCATCATTTAAGCCTAAAATAATCTTATGTGCTCCTTTTCATATAACAGTAATTTACATCACTTAATTAATTTAATCTATAATTCTTATTTCTCTCTGTTTTGAGATTTTACTTTTGAGTAACACTTTTTTGTAAAAGGGTGAGTAAGAGCTTTGTATACAGTAGAAAAAATTAGTGAGTTCAATGAATAATACACACTAAAAAAACGGTTTAAATAAACAACTTATATTGATGAATCGCACTATAAACTTAAACTATATTATAAGATACACATTTGAGTTTTGTTTTTATTATCTAACGCAATTATAATTAGAATATAAACTAAACACTTATGATTAAATTAATAGATTATGAATAGTAACTAATTCGAAATTATAGCTAACTTATTATTATTATACTTAATATAATTAATTATGACTAAAGAACGCACTTAAATTATCTATTAGAAACTAAGTAAATTTGATGAGCATTTCTGTATGAGTGAGTCTATGTGAACGTGTGACTTTCGCTAATAGTTTTGTCTATATTAATACAAGTGAGTGTTTCTTTTTGAGTGTATCTATGTAATATAATGTTGTGGTGTTGATGTACATTATATATATATTATAATAATTAAGAATAGTTATAATAATTTTTATATATTGAGCAGAAACAAAATGGGTGATATTTTCAGTGTGTATTCTGAGTGTAACTAACTGCAGAATTGTTTATCGATTATCAATAGTAATCGATAAGCCAATCATATGACTCGTCAATAAAATCGATGAATCATATTGATTGATGAGCTGATAGTATGTGTATTTGATGCGCAGCAGAAGAAAATAGCACCGGTAAGTAGCGCCCTCTTTTTCGCTACGGGGTGAGTCAGTTTTATCGATAATAATAGAAAAATCCATTGATTTTTTCGTGATTACAAGATGGTGCCACCCATGTTGCTATGAACATTCTCAAACACTCTCAATATTATTTTCTTCTTTTTATTATGTTGCACTACATTGAACAACATCTTACCTTTCTCCTTTTTGACTGTTTCTCTTTATATTCACTCTAATCCCTTGTTCCGTTGAATCTTATGTGATTTATTTGTTTTTCATTTATCTCCATTCTTCCATTGAATCTTGTCTGGTCTGCTTATATCTTTTCATGCTCTTTTCTACGTAGTCAGCCTATATATCCTTTTTTCCTTTAAACGTGGAAATTTTCTACTTTTATGCTTGGTTTATCTTATATCCATATTTTTTCTTCTTTCTTATCTTCTTTCTCTTACATCTTGTGCTCTTTTTTTACGACTTATTCTCTTTAATTTAACTGTATTCCCTTTCTTTCATTAAATGTGCTTGTCAGGTCTGATCGTGCCCTTTCTTGCTCTTTTTTAAGTTAATATATCTATATGTTCTATTTTTACTGTTTAAACTATAGACTTTAAACTTTAAACCTTTTTACTTTTATGGTTGGTTTATTTCTTCTTTGTGATTCTCTTTTGTTTTGTAATTATTTCTTTCTTCCTACCTTTGGTTCATTTGTTCCTTTGATTCATTTGGTTTATTCATGTGGTAAATGTATAGTCTTGTACAAACTGGTTTTAATTTAATGCAAATTATGTATTATACTATTATTTACCGTTTCTTTAAATATATTTGTTAATTATAGCGTCTTCTTTTTATCTTATCCATCTCTTTTTTACTATTCAAATTGTCTCTCTTTCTCTGTTATTTTCTTTCTTAAATAATTCTCTCATCTTTTCACTATATACTACAATGATTTTTTCCCCTAAATAGTAGCTTTTTTCGATAGAATTCCGCGGGGACAGTCGGCGCCCGGTCAGCCCAAGTCGTAAACGACTATGCGAGGAGACGCCGAATAAATTAGGAATAAAATTTTCCCAGGGTTTTCCAAGAAAAATTAGGACACCGGGCAGAACGCAGGCAGATTCTTTTGCATGTGATCAGTCCCGTTATCTAAATTTAAGGCCTTTAAGTGGCTACGTATAGCGAAAAATTTAATCTAACGTAAACCCGAAAAATATAAATACCGACGAAAAATCAAAGTCTTCAGTTTTGATCTGACACCGACGAAATTCAGTTCAATCCATATTTCCAAATTGACAGTAGTATGTAAACGCGTGCGCTGGTGAAAAAAGTCTTCACTTTATTAAAAATCTAGATCTACTCTTATTTCAACGTTCTTTCGTACCCTTCAACCTCCCCACCAATCTGTAACTAACAGAATCAATCCTTTCTCTCCATCTTCTCGCAACTCACTGTATTCCATGTTACTATTTTTCTTACCTCTGTGTCCCTATAAGCTTCCCTAGTGGTTTATATAGTAATTAGAGCCCTTGAGTTCTGTTTTTTCAACATAATTTTTGTTGCCGATAGAAAACTTGATTGTCAATTTTTCGCGTAACAGTAGAGTTGGGGAATTCTCTTTTAAAGGTCGTGAGAAAATAAAATATAGCTGTAGTCGAGCGACGACTAAATTACAGCTGAACAACGTCATATTACGAAACAAATAGGCGAATTTCGCGAATTTAGGCGCAACTAGTTCGATCGCGCACTGGATATTAAAAATATTATATAAAGGGAGAAGAGAGTATATATATATATATATATATATATATAAGGATGCGACGGGCAGGGACTCAGTTACTTAGTTTTTTGTTTTACTGAACCTACTTTCTTCTCCCTTATTCACACAAATTTATAAGTGTTAGAATAAATTAAACTTAAAATAAAATTTTATCTTTTACACTTCTCTTATTACCTTCACCTTGATTCGCGTTTGAAACAATTTTATTCTCTGATTCTTTGTTTTCTATTTCTGCACCCTTGATCACCATGACCTATAATCATCTTTGCCTCCCGACCATACTTTCTTTATATTAATCATTATCTCCTATTTTATCACTCAACCGTTCACTTATACCTTTTTCTCTACTTTTATTCTTCTTTAAAATCTATGATTGTGATGTTCTTTTTCCTTTCTCTTTCTCGTTCTTCTATTATTCATTCCCATTGCTCTTTTCTTATTTTTTCTTGTTTGCTTCTGGAATTTTCTTTACTATCTATGTTTGCTATCATATTTTCCTCTTTTAACCTTTTTCGGCATTTTATTTAGCATTTTTTTATACGGCATTGACTTGTGATAAAATTTTCTTTCTAGCATCCCTGGTAGCTTTCTTTTTATCTATCAGGTATTTTTCTATCTTTTTATCTTTTTCTGACAATTTTTTCGTTTGATTAATTTTGTCTTATTTGAATCTTACCCTTTTTCCCGCTGTTTTGTAACGCACTGTGCTTTTCTTCTTTTAACCTCGTAACTACCTAACGCTTTCTACTTTCTCAATTATAATCTTTCACTTTTACTAACCCTTTTTATCCTGTATGATTTATCACTTTCTGGTCTTATTAACATATTTTTTGTAAATTTACACCTTCATTATCTTATCTATTTTTAATTTTTTTAACACTTCATGCCTATTATATGTGTCTTGCGCGAGTTTTTTTAGCAGACCTCGATTAACGTGTCGGTTATAAATACATGAATTATAAATATTTTCAATAATTGTTTTTTAACTTAAATATACTATAGCCTATACATATTATATATAAACTCTAAAAAATTATTATTATTTTTATTAGTTATTTATATTTTTATTATAAATTATTAGTATTATTCGGTCAGATCATTTCGCTCGTATTCGTTGGACTGGGCGGACGTGTTTCGACCAGCACACGCCGGCCCAAATACGTGTGCAATTTTATGCAGGATTCTACCACGTACAAGTAGTTAATCAAATTATATCAAATCTCAACTGAGCGCACAAGCCTGGCGACTCACGACGTGCTTCTTGACATTAGCTATGATTCCTACGCCATGAGAATCACACCTTAATGGCGTGCGCTATTTCTCGCGGTTCTGAATGTCCCAATGAGACATGTTTATAGGTCCTGCCCAAAGGACACGTCTTTCGTGCTTCCGTACGTCTGGAATTTGAGTGAACTGGGATCTCGCAGTGCGTCGGTGCCTCAGCCACCCATCGCTAACCTGTGCAGCCGCCACACTTTCCTCCAACTTAGGGGCTAACGTGCAAGGCGAGTAGCATCCTCCTTTAACGTCGTCTGTTGCAGAGGCAGCAGAACTTCCTGGTACGCCAAGTCTTCTTTGAACTTTTCCTGGCCAGTGAAGTGGAAGAGTAAATCTGGAAACTAGTTTTCTCAACCGGAGACGTGCTCCACGTCGAAAGCGAGGTCTCGTAAAAGTATCACGTAGTGCGCCAATTTACCACACTCTCCGGGGGCTAGTCCAATTAGGTGAGGGCGGCGTTATCTGTCCGCAGCTTGAACCGTCGATCTTCTAGAAGCAGGCAATACTTCAAGATCCACACAAATTCGGTAGAAACTCCGTCGAAGCACTTGGTTCTTTGCTTTCCGGCTACAGCGCGCAGTCTCGTAGCTGATGGAGGAGTTATCTTCGTTTTCAAAACTTAGAACGTCGAGTCGAGTCAGCGCTTTAATGTGCCTCGTATAGCAAGCGGTTGATGTTGGTAGGTACGTGCCGCTTAGGGCGCTTACATATTATGATGAAAGAAAAGAAATAAAAAAGTATGTTACATCATCATTAGTATTTTAATTATTTTGTTTATTAATGATTTATAATGTCATTTATTTTATATACTATCATTAGTTTATTTATTTTTTTCACTATGACTAATATTATTTATATTTATTTATATTTTTTATTATTTTCTCTTTCTTTTCATGTTTTAATCTAATCTTATAGTTAGGGTTCCAGTATCGCTCTACGAACGCTTGAATGCTGCTCTCTTATCTGTGTTCGGCGATATTAAGATTTTAATTAATTTGTGCGTTGGGCGCACGTATTGCCCTGCCATGGATTGAACCTTAGCGACTTGCACCTGTATTTTTCTTGGGGAAGATGCGAGTTACTGTGCCGCTCACGCACATGTTTCGGGGCGCGTGAATGTCAATCACTAATATTATTTTGGAGATGATCAGGTAAAGAAATGTAATAAATGATGTAATTTTTACTTAGCACTTTTCTTTATTTTAAAGTTAATAAGGAAGTAATGTGTCAGTACAATAATAAAGGTCGAAAGAGGTGTCGAACAGTGTCTTTTGGCTGTCCGCCGACAGTCGTATTTATATGTTCCTTTTTTTGTGTTTTTTCCACTGAAAATTTATGGCTATATTTGTTTATGATTTATGCGCGTGCCCGATTTCCCGTGAATTTCACTTGACACTAGTATTATTCGCACGACGGTTATTAAATAAAAGTAAAAGATACAATTTCGGTTGCGTATAAATACAAGAAAATCGCTTGTGCAGGATCTTCAAAAGTGGCAAAATCGGTATATTCTGTCGCCAACAGCTTCTTTGGGTCCACTACGGTTGCGAAGATCAGGGTAGAAACAAGTACTGTCGTATTCATAGTTTTCAGATCACCTTGGTGAAACTTTGCACAATTCGCCACTGTTGGTGAGGACACATCTCGTTGCGTACATACTTATCTAACCGGATCTCACCCAACAATATTTCTATTAAAAAATGCTTAGAGTTGCGCTTCGTCTTCTCACAGATCTACTGAAATGTGCCTGATGGGGCGAGAGTTCACTGAGTGCTCCACCTCTGTTAGAACCATGTTAAGGACTTCCTCCATGACTCTCTGATCGCGCAGCATCGGTTTTGGCGTCATCTTGATGATTCGAATCAGGCGCTCCCACGCACCTTACATAGGAGATTTAAAGATTCGTTCAATTCCCCTAGCCTTCTCGTCACTTACCATTTCCTTTTCACTTAGGCTCCACATCGCCTGTCTCAACTTTTTTATGCTTTTAAAATATATGCCATTATCACTATACAGCTGGGTAGGTGTACAGAGAAGCGTTGCTATCCGCCGAATAGTCATTAGCGTCGAATTTACGTGCAGCTTCACCACGATTTCGACGAGGGTCGCACGCGTTGTTATGCATGTAAAAAGTAAAAAGTGTCCCTCACTTTTTCTCTTGGCGTCTCCCTTTTTTTACAAGTATTGGCCTCAAATAGTCGATCTCGCAGTGGATGAATGGTCGTTCGCGGTATACTATTAGGACATGAGCTAGCGCGCTTATCCTTTGCATGCATGGTTTTCTGCGCAGTAGTCGACAGCCTATACAAAAATGACTGAGCGACTTCAAGGCGACCCTTATCATACCATGTGATATTTTTGTCAAACCTCGTTCACCACCGTCTAGTTCCTGTGGTGGTATTTGAGGTAAGGATCACCTAAGAATCACCTTCATCACCGCGTGTCTACTACCCAAGATCACGAGAAAGTTATTGAATACGGCTTCAGTTATCGTGAACACGCATCCCTTTATTCATAGCATATTATCACTATATAATACGGGGTTGAATTTTGCTAGGCGGTTGCTGTTTTTTACAGTTTTATCGCGACGCAATTACTATTTCATACTTGAATGAATTGTATTGAGCTGATCTAATCTAGAAATTTTCGCTGAAGTTTTCTTCGCTGCTTAGCTTTTCGTTTTCACCGTGTAGCTTCTATCCATGTAATTTTCCCAGCCATGCTTAGCATTTCTAGCCACCCATGCAGCCTGGTTCTTAGTGGTAGTATAAAATTAACTCTTATTATAGAGACGACGTGTTCCCATTTTTTCTCTTATTTATCCGATGTTCCCATCACCGAGTTTGATGTTTGTTTTTTGCGCGGCAACTACAATTTACGGCCTGTAATCCAGGTTGGGTGAGTCAGTGAGCATCGATTATATTGGTGTGGCTTCGTGGGCGCGGTTATTGGTTGACGGGCCCCAGTTCCATTACGATACTTTTATGGTCTCGGAAATCTCGCCTAGTCTGTTTGCAACTAACGTTTGTAGTACGCGTGATATAAGACTTTCTTTGATGTGGATATTTGCGTCTCACTCTCTGTGAATTTATCTAATCTCGCTTCTGGAAGTACGCCCTATAATTTTAGGCGGGGTATGGTGGTGGGTTTTAGAGGTGGAACGGGCTCCTTTGGGGTGATAATGGATATGAAAACTTGTGCCGTGCTCTTCGTTTCTTATGCTACCGCGTACTCCAACGTGCTCGCGTCGCAGAATACGTGTACCTGGATTTAGCGCGTTTTCCCTTCATCACGCATGTGGTACACGGTAACACTTTATGGTTTTTAACTAGTTAATCCAATTCTTCAACGCTGTTGTCTATTCTGCCTCAAGTGACTGGTGCCACTCTATACCGCTGCGCCACAAGCTCTGCATTAAAATTTTAGATAGCAGATTGAATGGCGCTAATAGCCCAAGAGGGTCGAACACGGGCATTCCCGTGCTCAGAACTTGTCTCTTCGTGGGTACTCAAACGTCTATCAAGAGTTAGAGATTAAATTTGGCGTGAATGACGTTATATTTTAGTTCGTCTTACGGACAGCTGTGTTCGCGCCACACGTGTTGATATCTGGGTTTGAGAAAGGCGTAGCAGAGCCTGCCCTTCCTAACCTGATGCCACCACTCTCTTGAGTTTATCGTGATGAAAACAGCACACCATACAGTAAAAAATTGTGGTAATTTTGTATTTAATGTTGGCAGTAGAAATGAGGACGAAGATTGAATATAGTTTGTTACCGGTCGCGTCGCGTAGATGCTCCTTTGGTGTAGGGAATGAGAAATTTTTTTTTTTTTAATAATAACACCTTTTATTGACTCCAAATACTTTTATTCAAATTAAATGTACAATAGGTATCGGAGCGAGGATCGAGACAGACAGTCCCTTTCCGCACGTCGCCGTATTTAAACTTTTCCATTGCCGGACGGCCGCCGCCGTCCGTTACAGCTTGCAACATTTCTTTCTTAATCCGCAATTTTCGGTTAGTTAATAATACTCGCACGCCCGCCGCTAATCGTATTTACCATGGGCAATACTCATTGATCCTCGCCCTTTCGCTCAAGCACGTACATTTTACAACTTAATTTTACTCTAAACACTGTACATTTTTTTGGTATTTAACATACGCGCAGATGTTTAGTCGCGCTCGGGCTTGAATTTTTTGCGCGTTCTCGTATCGAAACGGCCCCGCTCGTTACATGTGTTTTCGTCGCGCCGGGCCTGGAAAAAAACCCCCGCGGAGTCGGCAGGGGAAAAAAGGCCCTTACATTTCTCCCGTATCGAGCGGGATTATACGAGCGGTTCCTGGTTCCCGTGGCTGTTTCCCGATTTTTTCTCCCTTGCGACCGAAACACATTCGTGGCGGCCGAATTTTCCTGCGGGAGGCCACCGATACCCACGGCGTCCCGGCTCACCCTGCCCGCGAGCGCCTTTCGACGCCCGACTTCCTACCCTTGGCGGGGGCCTTCGAACACCCACGGTATCCAGCCTCTTACGCCACGGCACGCCTAGCGGTGGTCGGTCCCTTACCTACCCGTCGGTCCGACCTCGGAGGGTCACCCGAGCGGGCGTGATACTTTCCAGCTTCACGAGTTAAAATTGTTTTTCAACGAAACAATTTCAAACAACGTGCGCATCGTTTACATAGTTGATATTAAAATACGCACTTTAGACAATAATTTTTTTATTTCCTCATAAAATGAGTTTATCAGTGTATGAGTATGATCACGTCAATGACTAAATATATGCGCGTCGTTTCAAGGTTGAATATTAAAATATGTATTGAGCAAGGTATTGATGTACTTATGTTATGAGTAAAACCGATATGATATACAATTTTGTTTTATAATATTGACGCAATGAGCTTAGCTAACAATGAATTTTGTGCGAGAATATTAGAAAGCGGTACCTGTGGCGCCACCTTCTGATCAATAATCAACTATTGATTATCGATAAAGATGGCTCACCACGTGGCGAAAAAGAGGGCGCTATTCAACGCTAGCGCGTCGATCGCGCATCAATAACCAATCAATGCGATCAACCACCCACGAAGTGTAATAAACTACATTCACGCTCTAATTTCAAATATAATCAGCACTTATGATTCGACAATGAGTATGACGAGCATTATTATTGGTTTATCATTGCCCAATTAATTTTCACCACGCATGTCTGCTCTGGTCGTGATAAGTCCTTAATTGTACATGCTCTCAGGAGTTGTTCACGAAACTTCACTGTCATTCACATTTGCTACATTCACAAAAGACATATTCAGTTGATCAATTCAAAAAGTTTTGTTAAAATATTCATGTGCGAATGATTAATTAATCTGACAGTACATCATCGTCCAATCTTATAGTACATCACCATATGTACAATATTAAAATTGAACATTCACACATTCATATAGCTATATCACACACATACATTCACTCCATAATTAGCTTGTATTCATCTTATTAAATTCATTATTGTTTTAGTTTTACTCATCTTTTACAATTAAGTGCGTTTTAGAATTTATTTGTAAGATTTATTATCAAATTAGTGTTTAATAATTATTTATAAGTGTATTATTTCATAAGTGCGTTATTTGTAATTCTGTTGTTCACCGCTTTTATTTTAAGTTCATTTAAATTAAGTTATTGTGTAATTTGCGGGAGTGCTTAAGTATATATTGTAAGTGTAAGATTTAAGAATATATTTTTTGTGCAAAAATAATAAGAGCAACTCGTGAGCTTTGGATAATTTATCTAACTGATGTTATTTTTTAATGAGCAATAAATATAAGCGCACCATAATAATCAATCTAATACTTAATCACTGATAGGCGTTCAATGAACCAATGATACGACGCGTCATACTCATTATCAAATTAGATGATTGATAATAGTTTCCAATGAGTAACACGAAGTTATCGAGAATGCTTCGCAGGAGGTCAATCGCGCTGATTAATTACTGACGCGCGATCGACGCATCCGAGTTAAGCAGCGCCCTCTTTATCGCCTCATGGTGAGTCATCATTATTGATAATCATTATTAATAAATGATTATCGACAACAAGATGGCACCAGAGGTACCAAATTATGCAATTCTCAAACCGATACTGAGAACGAAGAAAAGTGCGTATGATTAGATGTTCATTCGTGTGAATTTCCCTTCATTGGAGAGTAAAATGGTGATTAGCTAAACAACTAGCTAACTAGCACATTGATTGGTCTATCAAATCGATCGAAATGACAACGCAATCAATCACACGTGTTGATAACTGATTAAATGTATCAATGATTCCTAGAGATGGCGCCACTAATACCATTTCGTTGAATTCTGAACACAGCTCAAGATTTTCGTAGCGCTCTTTAATATATGTAACATACTCACATGCAGCGGCATACTAGTTTTTGGGGGTCTCTTGAAATGAAAAGTCGATTGTATGCGTATCCTGGTTTCCCTGATGACGCTGTCCAGGCGCGCGCTGGCGATTGTGCCACGGCCGACCGCACGTTCACAACGCCGGTGATTTCAATTTTGTCTAATTTTTGCAAAAAAAAGTCGACCTTGAGTTTTAGTCGTATTCTGTTGGAGTTGTCCATTTTGATGTGCCACTCATGGTTGTCGATCCAATGTATTGGTAGTTTAGTACCGATATTTTCCAGAAATTTCTCTGATTCTAATATTTTAAATAAATACAAAGATTTTAACGATACCGACGTACTTTTAACTTTCAGCGTGAATTTCAGTATGCTGAAACCTTGTTGGCCTGGTCATTAAGTCGTTTAATAATTTTCAGTGTATAACTTTTTTTAATCGAACTCTCACTCTCATATTTCGAAAATTGGTAAAAAATGGCGATTTCGTTTACAAACGCGAGCATATCTTCTACTGCTTCACGTGATTTCCCTTTATGCGCGGTAGACAGGTGCGCCAGTTTTTTACTCATAGTGAAATACAACCGATGTTTCGAATGTACTTTTAAAGCGCGACTACATGAAAGGATCTCCCTAGAAAGTAGGTGTCCCTTGCTTTCGCATATTTCGATAGAATCCACGTGATTTCTTCTACCATCGAGGCTTCGCTGTGCCCGCATTTTTCTCCCGTGCTCATACTTGCCACTTGTCAAAACCGAGAAACTCGTAGCCGTAATAATTTTTACAAATTTTATATGCATACGTTAACGCACGGTTTGCTACTGTTCCTACTGGTGACGTCTTGACGACAGCTGTTTTCTTCGTGGCTGGTAATGAATTCGTGAAGGTGCGCGATATTATTTCGCGACATTTTCTCTTCGACGTTGTCTTGCTGGATTGTGGCATTGGAACCATGTGCCATCGAGGTAATATTCGTCCGCGATGATCTTGACGCGTTTAACGCTTTGATTTTTTCGATTTCTTCTACCCGTCTTTTCCTTGGTAGACATCTTGGTGGGTTGATATCGTGGTACGTGACGCTATTATTCTGTATTGTTACCGATCGCGTCGCGTAGCCGCTCCTTTGGTGTAGGAAATGGAAGAAGTTTTTTTTTTTTTAACAATAATACCTTTTATCGACTCCAAATACTTTTATTCAAATCTAAACATACAATAGGTGTCGGAGCGAGGATCGAGACAGACAGTACCCGCCTTTCCGTACGTCGCCGTATTTAAAACTTTTCCATTGCCGGACGGCCGCCGCCGTCCGTTACAGCTTGCAACATTTTCTTTCTTAATCCGCAATTTTCGGTTAGGTAATAATACTCGCACGCCCGCCGCTAATCGTATTTACCATGGGCAATACTCATTGATCCTCGCCCTTTCTCGCTCAAGCACGTACATTTTACAACTTAATTTTACTCTAAAACACTGTACATTTTTTTTGGTATTTAACCTACGCGCAGATGTTTAGTCGCGCTCGGGCTTGAATTTTTTTGCGCGTTCTCGTATCGAAACGGCCCCGCTCGTTACATATGTTTTCGTCGCGCCGGGCCTGGAAAAAAAAAACCGCGGAGTCGGCAGGGGAAAAAGAGGCCCTTACATTTCTCTCGTATCGAGCGGGATTTTACGAGTAGTTCTTGGTTCCCGTGGCTATTTCCCGACTCTTTCCCCATTGGGACCGAAACACGTTCGTGGCGGCCGAATTTTGCTGCGGGAGGCCACCGATACCCACGGCGTCCCGGCTCACCCCGCCCGCGAACGCCTTTCGACGCCCGACTTCCTACCCTTTGCGGGGACCTTCGAACGCCCACGGCATCCAGCCTCTTGCGCCACGGCACGCCTAGCGGTGGTCGGTTCCACGGGCCCGTTACCTTGCCCTCACGCCCGTCGCCCGGCGTCACTTTTCCGTCCGAGAGTTCCGATTGGAAACATTCCCGACGGCCTCTTACCTACCCGTCGGTCCGACCTCGGAGGGCCGACCGAGCGGGCGTGATACTTTGCAATAAATTTCACGTGTTAGAATTGTTTCGTTAGAAACAATTCCAAACAAACCGTGCATCGTTTACACCCTCCACCCCTACAAATCCTCGCGGATTTGTACTTCCGAAGGCGCAATGCAGAATTAACCTTGCGGTTGGCCGCTCGTATTTTCCCTTTGATGTTAGGATTTCGGCCGATCTTACCCACCTGGTCTTCTCCGGGGAACAATCTGGTGACGGTGCCGGTGAGCCATTCGTTCCGGGCGCTTGATACTCCGCCAGGAGTACGAGGTCACCGAGTTTAATCGCTGGCTCATCCCTGGACCATTTTTGTCGTCCTAACAATTTCGGCAGGTATTCTCTAAGCCATCTTCGCCAGAAGGTGTCGGAAAACGCCCTGCGCGATTCGCCACTGTTTGCGAAGGCACACTTGGTGCGCTTCGTATTTACCTAAGGTTATCTCCCCCGAGGAGGCGCCGATAAGGAAGTGGTTAGGCGTCAACGCCTCACCATCACGCGGATCGGCCGACACATGCGTCAGGGGTCGCGAATTTACGGAGTGTTCGACCTCCGCGAGAACGGTGCACAACACCTCCTCGGTAGTCACTTGGTCTCTTAACGTAGTTCTAAGCGCTGTTTTTAAGGAGCGTATCAGCCTCTCCCAGGCTCCCCCATGTGGGGCGCCTGGGGGGGGGGCTGAAACGCCACTCGATGTTTTTTGTTTCTCGCGTAGTGCGCGACCTTTAGGTGTCTAAATCTTTTGCCGCCGCCCGCAATTCCCGGCTCGCCGCAGAAAAATTAGTCGCATTATCGCTATACATAATCATGGGAGCGCCCCGCCGCGCGGCCATTCGCTGCTGGGCCATTATCGCCGCTCCGGCGTCTAGAGAAGTCGCGATTTCTAGATGTATTGCCCGAACGGTCAGGCAGGTGAAGAGCACGCCCCACCTCTTCTCTCTCCGTCGACCTATTTTTACCCACATGGGGCCGAAATAGTCCACGCCGCAGTGGCTAAATGGCCTTAGTTTGTAGGCCACTCTCCCCGCTGGGAGAGGTGCCATTTTTGACACTTGCGGACGACCCCGAAGCATGCAGCACTCCTCGCACTTAGAGGATACCGAGATCAACGCTCTTCGCAATCCGACAACCCAATACCTTTGCCGAATTTCGTTTATTACTTTCTCGGTGTTCGCGTGATGGTATTTAATATGAAATTGTTTTATTAATTCCCGAACGGCTGCATGCTTTCCATCTAAGATAACGGGTCGGTTATTGAATTCGGCGTCGGCAAATGCGTCACTCGGTCGTTGACCCTCATAAGCCCGTGCTCGTCCAGGAAAGGGTCGAGCTTTAATAACCTGCTGTTGTTTTTCAAAACCCGTCCGCGACGCAAGACTTCTAAGTCTGTGCTAAAAGACTCAACTTGCGCGGCCCTGACCCAGGATTCGTCACCATTCATTCTCAACGGTGCCTCGCCGTTCCGGTATGGGCTGCCTCCTTCGTCGCGTTCGAGCGCTGGACGTTTCCGCCAGCCGCGAAGACGTATGCGCCTCTTTTCTCCAGAGCGTCAAAGCCAGCCGCTTGCTCCGTCATCACCTTCATTCGCGGCCATTCCGTCTCGGGACGACGGAGGAAGGCCGGACCTTGATACCATATTGCTTCCGCGTCACAATATCGGTTCTTTATCCTAGCCCCGTCGTCAGCCGGATTCTCCTCCGATGGTACCCATCGCCACTCCTCTGTTTTCGTGATGTCGGCAATCTCCCCGACCTATTCGCTGACGAATACCTGGCGCGCCTGGGGTATCGGAGCTTATCCAGGCTATAACCACCTGTGCGTCCAGTCCATAATTACGCGTTTCTCTATTGGACCCCGATTCTCCTGTTTCCCAAAACCGCGCGAGCCTCGCGCCTAACAACGTCGCCTGTAATTCTAGTCGCGGTATAGTTGTAGGTTTCAAAGGGACCACGCGCCCTTTAGCCGCTATCAACGAAACGCAACATTCTCCGTTTTCCGCTGTACGCGCAGATAGGCGGCTGCCGCATATGCCGTCGATCTGGCGTCGCAGAAAAACGTGCAATTGCAAGTTCGCATTCGCCAGCCCTCCCGCGATCTGCGCGCGAGGGATTCGTAGATATTTAGAATTCCCCGCGGCTTCTAACCATTCGCTCCACTTGATTCCTTCCTCGCGCGCACGCGTTGGTCCCATCTCATCCGCTACGCCACAGGTCCTGCATTAGCAGTTTTGACCTGAGAGGTAAACGGGGTAGGAAGCCCAAAGTGTCGAACACCGACATAATCACGCTCAAGATCTCGCGTTTTGTCGGTGCTCGCTCCCCCCGTAAGATGCTGCGATCTATCTTATCGAACGTGAGGTTAATCTTCATCGTGTCCCTATTCGCGTCCCACACCATACCTAGCACCTTTTCCGTCGTGCCGCCCCCCATGCTCAACTCCGTTCCCGCCGCTGCCTCTTCGGACGTGATCTGCGACATCACGCGCTGGCTGTTGCTGGCCCATCCATGCATGTAAAATTGCGCTCGACCGTTTATTTCGGTCACTGCCCTCACCGCGTTCACCGCCTCTTCCTCCGTTTCGACACTCCCTATATAATCGTCCATGTATGTGTCCCTTATTATGGCGTCCGCGGCCGCGGGATAGATCGCTCGGAATCGTTTCGCGTTCTGGTTTTTTACATACATGGCGCTACACGGTGACGACTTCGCGTCGAAGACGAGTGTGTTCATCTGATATTCGATCAGTGGTCTTGCGCGATCCCTACCACGATATATGAAACGTTGCGCCGATCTATCCTTCTCCCTCACCTTTACCCGTAAAAACATATCTATAAACATATATCGCTTTTGATTCCGATCGCGAATCGTCGAAACCTTATTATAACTCCGGCGAGGGATTTAAGCAGATCGGGCCCCATCTCCAATTGATCGTTGAGCGACACTCCCCCGGATTTCGCGGCCGCGTCGAACACTAATCGGATTTTTCCCGGCTTACTCGCACTTGTCACCCCGAAGTGGGGTAGATACCATACCCTGGCGTTCGCGCCTTTCTTTACTTCACTCGCGTACCCTTCCGCGAGAAGTCGCTCCATCTCCCGGTAATAGAGCGTCGCGTATTCCGAGTCGCGATCTAATTTCCTCTCGAGGTTTGCGAGCCGTCTCCGCGCCACCTCTATCCCGGTCGTGTCCGGCGCGTTCCCACGTCCCCACAGGAGGCCCGTCTCCCATCCCGTCGCGGTCATCCTGGTCGTTTTCCGCATTATTTCCGTAGCGCGATCTTCTCGTTCCTTCGCGCGCAACGTCTCCTCCACGCCGGCGTTCTCTAGCGTGAAATAATCTCTGATTCGCGAGTCCATCTCGTCTTCTTTGGTCGCGGTAATCCCTTTCCCGTTCTCGTTCATCCCTCGAATACTATACGTGGGGCCCTGTTGGTTGTGTGCACTTTCTTTCCTCCCGTGGACGGTCCAGCCTAGGAGGCTACGAGATGCCATTAAGCCTACCTCCCTTCTCGTCGCGAGCTCCCTCGGATATATTATCTCACAGTTATCCTGCCCCACGAGGATCTTAGGCCGCGCCAACGCGTACGTTTCCACGGGAATCCCGCGTTTTTCAAATAACGTCGCGATCTCGCTCTCCATGGATTGAGCAGGTAGTTTAAGATTCTTGACGATCATGGCGCCTCTTAACGTTACCGGTTTTCCTACTCCCTTTACCTTCACGTCCGTCCGTTCTGCTATTACGTCGACGTTTCCCGAGATGCCCTGGATGCTGAGTCGCGTTGTCGCGCCGTAGATGCCTGCGACTCTCGCCGCGTCTTTATCTATTAGCGTCAACGTCGAACCTTCATCGAGTAACGCATACGTTTCGACTACGCTGTTTTCCCCGAGGATTCGCACGGGCAGTATTATTTAATAGGGCTCCCCGACCTAGTCACGTGCGATCGTGGTGATCCGACGGCAGGCTGCCGGGCTCCCCGGCGCGGTCGTTGACCTCGCCGTACCTTCCGGGCGTTGATCTCTTAGCTTCAGGTTCAGCGGACGGTCTTACGCGTTCATACGCCCCCCTTTTTCCTTTACTACGGATTGCCTTACACTCTTTCCTCGTGTGTCCCGAGTTGAAACACCCGAAACACAGTCGGTGTCGCTGCGCCAGAACGTTTCGCTGCTGCCTGTCGGCGTTTAATAATTTTTGGCATTTTGACGCTTTGTGGTTTGCTCTCCCACATATCGCACATTTTTTTACTTCGCACGCTTGATTATTTACATTATAATTTATCGGATTCGACGAGCCTCTTTCCCCGTAAATTCTCGGTTGCATTTGGCGAACAGGCTGTTTTAGCGGGGGCGCGAATTGACGGGATAAATCTAAACCGCCACTGTTCGCCAATTCCGACTTGCGGTCTAAGAAGTCGGACATAATTACGAGTTCCGGTTCGTCGGGGAAATCGAGGCGGAATTTATTATAATCTTCCGCCATCGCATACGGTAGTTTATCGCCTATCGTCTGTACAAGTTCCGTCGCCTGCAGATAACCGTGCTTATACTTGTTCAACCCTCGTAGAACGTACATGGCGTTCGTCACGCGCGATGCGAACGTCTCGATAGTAATCTTTCCCGAGGGAAGGGTTGGCATCGCTTGCAGCCCTGAAATTACTTTATTTAAAATCATTCGGTCTTTACCGAACTGTTTCGCGAGAGTACTCATCAAGACGCTCGCGTCCCGCGTGGTGGAGAACATGGCCCTCACGGCTTCGTACGCCTCTCCCTTTAATAAGACGCGCAGGCGCGCGACCTTTTCCGCGTTGTTATAACCGCAGTGCTCCGCGGCTATGTTAAACGCGAATTGAAAATCCGACCAGTCTAACGGGTCGCCCGAAAAGGTCGGAACACACTTTTCGGCCGTCATTAGGTGCAGTACTCGCTCGTCGTGCGCGCTTCGCGAAAGTTCCCGGTATATTTCGTGCGTTGCTGGTCGGCCGAAGTACGCGTGAGGCTATA